>CAEGAE010037995.1:0-24285 GCA_903067095.1 Girardinus metallicus
ATGTGCAATTTTAATATTTTGTGTGTGTGTGAGTTTTTAGTAGTGTGTGAGAGACAAAACATAGTTTTTATCCTAAATGGCCCCTCATATTTGACATCTGCATTCGTCACACACAGAAACATCTAATAGCTCTGTAACGTCATGATGCTCTTTGCCACCCATTTGTTGCGACCGGGATGATATGAAATTTATTTTCCGGTATTTTCAGTAAAGCTACGCATCTAAAGCTCAGCCGCCCGCAGTGTTCAGTCTGTCCGTTTATCTGTATAAATAATCCTGCAGGACTCCAGGCATCGCTGCCGTCATTTTAAGATGCTTATTGGTCGAACTTGAAAACTGGACGTTATGCTGCTAATACTTAGCTTTCGTCAACAACTCAGGCGGAAGTGAGAGAGTAAATAAAGTCCTGGCCGAAACACGGTGCGCTAAATAATAACACATAATATAACGAGGCTTCGAGGCAGATCAGTTTCCTCGAGAAATTTTATTAATCGAGGTACTCGAATCGTTTCAGCCCTAATTTGCATATGGCAGTCTCTGTAGCCTCAAGACCAGTACAAAAGTAAGCTTGATTAGCAAAATAACAGTGGATGAGAATATTGAATATCCAAAGTGAATCCATAAGACAGCAAATGTAATGTGTCAGTGCTGAGAGAGCCTCAGCCTGCAGGGAGATTCTAAACAAACTAAGCGTTTCTACTAAGGTAATACAGAACGATAACAATATATACTTGCACATATAGTTGGAAGTAATTTTTTTTTTTAATGTCTTCTAACATTTAGAGTGCAAATATGATTGAAAATGATCTTTTTGTTATTTAGGTTTGTTTTTGAAGAGGATTTCAAGACCCAAGGCTTGTTGATTGACAGAACCCTGTTCAGTACCACTCCAAACTTGGAAACCATCTCCATAGGGAATGAAGATCCTTAACTAATATTTCCAAGGAGCATGTTTCATGATACAGTTCAAAAAGGTTACATTATGGTTACAATGGTTACAATGGTTACCTTGCTCAACTCTATTAAGTGTTCCTGTTATCTACTGCTATCAGGCTCTCTTGCAGTCTGAATGTTATGCAGACATGTCTTGACATTTAGACAATATTCTCTTTTAAATAGCTTCTCACATCTCTGTGCTTTCTTTGAGCCTCCTTCACAAAGTAACAACAGAAGAGTATTGTTGTTACTATGAGTGGACAGCAGTCATTTATGATGTTCTCACTGATGGGTAAAATATCAAATCCTTAAGTTTCTGATGGCCCGGTCACCAGTCAGGGCTGATCAAGCTAAAAATTGTCATATTCCATTCACCAATGATTTCTCACTACATCTCTAGTTAAATTGAGGTTTGAATTTACCAACATTAACGTTTCATAATTTTAAAGACCATATTTTGGGAATGGTTAGCTGTTGATCACAAAAAAGATAAGACTGTAGACATTTTCAACGCTTCTTGTTTTAATATAAGAGTTTCCCCAGCCTCACATATTATCTTTTCACTCAGGACACTGGTTGCTCATCACCAGTATCATTGTGTCACTTCAGCCTCCGCATTCTGTCACTCAGAAGTTGCTAATAGCCTGTATTCAGCAGCAGCCTGTCTGCAGTCTCCTTCTGTATACAGCTTTAATAAAGCACAGTATCTTATGCTATACAGCAGGGCTAAAAGACACAGAAAATGAGATGAGAATGGGGTATTGTCATCTCAAGGACTATATAATACTCTCGGAGGTTTAGGCTTACCCACCCAGCATTCAACTCCCCCGGGAAGCACATCAGGGTGGATGTAACATGAGAGCAGGGGTGATGGGAGAGCAGCGATAAGAAACAGGCTGACAACACCTCCCCCTGATACCGAGGCTAAAGAGGTGAGATGTGATCGCTAATTGGTGAGCCAGTGCAGCTTTGATGTACTGCAGAAGGTTACTGCTCTTTGAGGCCAATAGCCTAAATATTTCTGGATAATTTTTATGGTGTTAGCTTACAGGGATCCCAACATGGTGCTGGAGGGATGGGATAAGAGGGTTAAAAGTTAATCAAAATAAATAGTTGATAAATAAAAATGGCGTGGAAGTGGCGCTACATCTATATTTCATGTTATTTTATGTAAATGCTCTCAAATACCAAATACATGAGTGCTGAATGAGATCCAAACACTCAGTCAAACAACTTGCCCCGATTTTGGTCCATAAACAACTCTGATTTTTGAGTTGGTTAAATTATGAGCCCCCAAGAACACTGGGTAGGCTGTGTCCTTACTGGGACCTACATAGGTGTGCCCAGATAGATTTTCTATCTGGGCCTCCATTAGGGTCTTCATGTAGGGCCACCAATGGCAAAACCTTATGGGACCCATATTGTTTGTCCTCCTTTATCCCATGTGGGGCCCATCTAGGTATGTTGGCTGGGTTGTATGCAGCAAGGGGACTCTGGATCTGAATCCCATCCTGAGGTCCTTTATTCATCCCGGTCTGTGTTCCTCGAGTTTCTATAATTCACAGTGATATTAGCATATTACCCGTTTTTACAATAATGTTTTATAGCTTGTATTAATTGGATTTCATGCCAACTTCCAGAATGGATAATTGAAATAAAAGTAGGTTTTAGAAAATACTTTGTGCCATTTGGAATGTCTTCTTAAGAGAGGGAGAAAAAAATTATTAAAATCATAAATCATAATGATTTATGATTTATAAATCGTACTGATTTATAAATCATTATAAATTATTGTTTTATAAATCATATAAATCATATGATATGGTATCATACCTGATACCATATCAGATCTGGTATGAAAAAGTTGGGAGATTTTTATTTTTAAACAAAAATAACAATAAAAATAACCAACGGGCCAGTACAACCTGGTCCCGTTGTACTGGTTCTGCTGCTCAACAGCAGCGGCCTCCCATGACTCTGTATGAATAAGCGGGTTAAAAACAATACATTGCTGAATGATTCCAAAAAAAAGGCAAATTGGAGGCAAAATTGCAATACAAATTAAAACTTTAATTTCAATTCATGTGACATTACATGATTAAAGTTTAAAGTTATTGCAATTATTATTTTTGTTTATTTTACTGGCATAGTAATTGAGTAATTTACTTATTTCTGTATTTATTCACTTATGGCAGGGCTTTGTCATATTCTTACGATTATAAAAATGTGTGTTGTTGACAAAAATAAAGGAGGCATTATAAAGCCTTCTTTTTGTCCTTTTTATATGCTTTTATCATTCCCCCTGTTGTCAAAATGGAGAAAAATTAAGCTATCTCGGAAGTAAAAATTATGATCATAATTATCCTCTAATACAGCAGGAACCTCCATTAGACTCTTCTGAATATTGTTAATTAAATAACCTAATGAACGAGTTGCCTAAAGGCCGATGGGAATGCGAGTTAGAAGATCACTTAAAAAGGTCAAAAATGAGATGAACTGACGCACATAATCTAATTATCAAAGTTGTATCACACAGACAGACATGACAATTACATTTTTTTATTCTTGTTTTTCTGATACAAGTAATTGACACACTTGATCATTTTTGGACAGTGAGACATTCCATTCCCGATCCCAAAATCCTAATCTGTAAAACCTAAAACTAAAAGGAATTCAGGCTAAAATTATTGACATCCTTTGCAAAACTCCTAAATATGGGTCCATCAGATCTGACAACCTGAGACACAAACAATGTCAGAAGTTACACCCAAGCTTATTCAACTGCTACTCTCCCACAAAAGCCCCATCTCCTTACTCTTTTTGCTATCAAAACTGGGCGTAAGCACTGTCAGCGAAGCACAAAAACAATGGGGTCACAAGCAGATCAAAAGTGGAAACAATGTGAGATTAGCCATCAAAATAAAAAAAACTTTCCTGTTTCATTTTAATATCTGTTAAAATATGGAAAACAAATTTAACAAGTTTTATTTTTACTGCTCTAATTTTTATTTAGCCCAATTTTGTAGGACAGCATTATTATAGTAAATCATAAAATAATTGTATGTAGCATAGTGATAATCACCATGAACAAATGTGATTTTATGTCTTCAGTGTGCACTGAGCATGTGCAACAAATCACAGAGCAGACAGTTTCCTTAGCAGGGGGGACCCATTTAAGTACGCAGCAGCAATATTTAGATAGATGCAGAACTAGAATAGGGCTGGCATGAGAAAGAAATCACTGTACTGTAAAATCAGAAGGAAGTGTGTGTGTGTGTGCGTGTGTTTGACTGGTGGGATAAACAGAATGTTGCAGCCTGCTTCGGGCTCCTGTCTGAACTTGTTTTGCTCACATACGAGGATATGAGCATGAAACATTTGTGCCATTTGATATCAGAAGTCCACAAGCTGAAGTCCTCTTCGTAAGATTGTCATGATTAACCACTACAGTACAGTGGTCATAAAAGCAATAAAGAATTTAATTCTGTTCACCACTACTGTCCTTATCACTAAATAGCAATACTTTAAACAGATCCATAATTATACATTAACAATAGAAAAAATATATCTTTTTTCCCATTAAGAAAAAAAAAAATACCAGGAAGGTTCCATTGTAACATGTATGTGTGATCACAATGATAGAAATTGTATCCCCGGATTGATTAGCCTCAACATCAGATACATAAAGTACATTATTTCTTAAGGTTTGTATATTTTATTGTTCAGGATTAAGAACTAAAAACTGAGTACAGCCTTCCTCTTGAATTCATGTTTAAAGAAGGGCAGGTTGTAGTCACATTACCAACACATCTGCTCATCGGCACACATTACCACCACTATAATGCCAAGATGGAAAGACATCAGGAAGGAGCCTTAGAGAAGTCATGTTTGCCAAACAATCTGGGAATGGTTAAAAAGCAAATTTTAGAAAGTCACAATGTTATAGTGAGAAACATTACTTATAAGTTAGCCAGTCTTCCTAAGACAGAACTTTTCAGCTTATTAGCCCAAATATCTGGCTGTGTAAGGCAATGAGAATTTCCAAAACACCAAAAAGTTTTATTTCAGACTTCACAGACCTGTTAGAATGTCAGATAATAAAGTTCATTACTGCACACTAAGAAAAAATGGGTTTTAGAAAGGCTACGATGATAAACCTTTTTCTCTCACAAACTATAATGTTAGCATGACTATCAGGCTTGCATACATGCATTTCAAAAAGCTAAAACATATTGAACAATGGATTTTGGAAAGATGAGACCAAAGTTAAGAATTCTGTACACAGCATATCAGCGCAAACACCCCATACCAACTGTTAACTGTCAAGTATAGCTGGGAATGAAAGAAATCTAGGTGCCCAGTCAAAGTCAAGATGCCAACTTGAGTGAAATACTGTGGCAGGATATTAAGAGAGTTGTGCAGAAACAAATTCTTACAAACCTTACAGAACAGCAGTGCTGAAGGGAAAAGTGGGCCAAAATTCCTTCACATTTATATTGACTGATAAAGTTATACAAACACGACAACGTCAAGGTGGTTCTAGAGGCTGGTAAGGCTGCATACACTCCTTTTCCATTGTAGTCTGTGTGTTTTCCGTTATCCTCTGACGTGCCAAATGTCTGATGCAGAAGACATTTGAGCATGCAGAAGGTAGCCATGCTAAATTATTTCTCTGAAAGTGAAAAGGTTACCTGTAACAAGAGTATGAGAATGCCCAATATTTTAAAAAACTACAGTAAACCTCTCTCACATATATGTGAAATTTTAGATTTGAATATGTGCTTGTGGAATATGTGATATTATGGGAAAGAAGCTGCCATTGCAAAAGCTCTTAAATACCACCAGAGGACAAGCCTGGAGGTAATCAGACCCCAGATCTGAGGTTAAGGCCACATTCAGAAGCAACCAGAAGCAACAGCAGGACATTCACAGAGCAAGGAGGGAGAGGGAGAGCAGGAAAGCACAAGAATCAAAGTGCCGTGCTTGCCGATGATGCATGGGGGACAGAGTGAGTGAATGAATGAGTTTGTGATGTTGCTGCACATTCCCCCGGCCCCACGTGCTCACTTTTCTCCTTCTTTTCTTTCTCCCTTCTTCTCTTCCCTTTTGTTTTGTTTAAAATTTAACAAGGCCTGGAACAGCAGAGGGCTGAGACGGGCATCCGGGGTGTTCTGGCACAGCTTTGTGTCACATGTAGGGGCCATGTGAACAAAGTGGCACTGAGGGAGAAGTGGAGGGAGGGGGTGCGGGCAGCGGGGGTTTAGAAGGGGTGTAAGAGTAAAAGGGACTGACAGTGAGAAAACTAAAGAGCGAACGCTTTCAACCAGATGGACAAGCAGTAAGCAATGCAAGAAAAGAAAATTTTAAATAAACAATTAAAAAAAAAAAAAACCACAAGCTGCAGTTGGAGGCTGGGCCATGTAAGACAAGTTTGTACAAGGAAAAGCACGTGATGACGGAAAGTGACAGGACACTTCCTGGTACAACAGGTGCCTGTCACAGTTTTTTTTTTTTTTTTCCAGAACTTAGGTAATTATCAAACTGCTGCCAGAGGAGACAATTTCCACGTTAATGATTGAGAACAGCAGGAGTGTTTTCTTCTCAGTATATTTTGGCTGAAACTTGCTTCTCCAGAATTCAGACACACTGAGGTAACACTAGTGCCATTTAATACAATATAACAGACTTGTCATAGTCTTACCTTGTCTTCATAAATTTAGTGTTTTAAAAGTCTTTAAATTTACAGACTAACTTACAAAGTTTTAGAAAAGGGATACTTTAATGACAAACTCTTAAACCTTCCAAAGGCTGACTGTTTTTCTAATAACAACAAGCTGATACAAAATATGAATGTTATAATATGTTCTGTTACCTGATGAATCCAAGCAGGTAATTTATGTAATTTGTGCAAGTTATAAGTTATGGAAGTATTACAGAAGAGTCAAAGGCCACTTTTTAACTCTCAAATGTGACCAAAAATAATAATAATATTTTATTACAATTCTAATGTCAAATAATAACCTGTCAGTTTCGGTTTAAAATCCTTTTACTGTATGGGTTGATAAAGTTTAGTAACAGCCTGACTTTCCTCTAGCAGAATGGAGCATAAAGTAACTGGGACCAGGCCCCCCCCATCTCCCATTATGTTGCTACACACTGCCCGACAGCTGGCTGAAAGAAAGATGCACTTGCTCAAAAACAAAAAAAAAGACATTGTGGTAATATATTAATATATTCAGCAAATATTTCCAAATATTTGAAAAAGTTATTCAATATCTTATTCAAAGACTTGTTACAACCTGAGCAGACAGGCTGACTTGTAATTTTTTAATACATGACGTGAAACCCTGAAACCTGGCACATTATTTCTTTGTGTAATCTTTTGGAGAACATAGCTGCCAAAAACACGTACTTAATGGCAACACAAAAAGAAGAGCATTAGAAAATTATGGCATGCTAATTGAATCTGGGTTCATAATGACAACCACAAGCGTATCACTCATTGCTTTAAGCAACTGCTTCATGGTCTTGCAGAACATGTTTTATAAAAAACTATTTTTGAATGCAAAGCATTTCCTGTTATCACCTCTGCCTTCCCCCACATTTTAGTGGATATTAAGAAATTCTCTAGTGAGAGTTAATCAAAATACTGACGTTGCACATTAAAGGTGAGGAAAATAGAATGACGTGGATTTATCTGTAAAATGCAAAGTGAGATGAAGTTCTCTGCAGCTGTAAAATATGTACATTTGCATGTGGTTGTATCACGGCAGCTCCTTTTAAACCTTTTATCTTAGACTCGCTTGCCAATGAGGAAGCATTAGACTTGTACTTCAGCATTTTCTGAGAAGTACAGATGAACTTTAAACTAGGTCAGTTCATACTAACAACCATGTCCTCTTTTATTAGGAACATAGCCCAAGCTCCACCCAAACAGTTTATCTTGCTGTATCCTGATGATGCAAACATAAAGTTGGCGTCAGTCTCCTCACACTTCAGTAACAATCATTGTTTGCTCACCCAAATAACTTGTCTTTTGTTTCTGACAGGTCTTTCTTTTTTTTTTCTTTTTGGCTCTGATGACTAAATATTTAATTTAGCGGACCAAAACAGTGCAAATACAGTTGTTGTTTTTTTTTTTTTTGTTTGTTTTGTGTTTTTGCTTTTGCTCAGGGAATGTTAGATCAAATGAAATGCTAAGAAGCAACAGCACAAAAACCCTTCTCTAGAGACCCTGGCTTTGTAAAACAAATCAGCATAAGAACCAGTTGAGTGGTGGTATTTAAAAACCTCCCATCCAGGAACTGACACACTTCTGTCCTGTACACTAGCAGGCATGCGGGCCTCGTGTTCCCTAATCGGAATTTTTGGGCCTCTTTAATGCAGAGAGGTGCAGATGTTGTCTGGTATTAGGCTGTGCTGTTGCTGATCAAAGCCGCGGACAGTGAGCCCCTGCTGGCATGCCTCTAATCCTCCCTCGTGCATGCAGTCCAAACTGCGTCTGGTGCTCAAGTCGAGAACAGTCGGTCTTCCCCATGGAGGGATCCTTTTCAATGCCTTTGCTGATGGGCAACAACAAATTCAACCATGTGAGGATTTTGGGGAGCAGTTGGCAAGGGCAGCTTGGAAGACAGCTGAGAGGTCAGGATTCTCCCACAAGGCCAAAGAAGCCGCTTCTCCTTACAGCTAATTTCCCTAGTTCTATGTCTAGGAGGTGCCTGCTTAGCCTGACATTGTTTAGCCTAGATTCAGTTGCTAAGAGCAAAACGAGGAGGACTTTAGTTAAATCATTTCCCCTTCTGTTTCTGCCATCTTCCCTGCCCCAAATCCAGCTATGAGTTCTGTTAATGTATTTTTCCTTAAATGGGAAGAAGGAAATATGGGGACTAGGATCTGGCCAATTACAGTTTTCAAGATATACCGAGATAACAAGAAGCTAGGATTTCAAGACAGCTGTGATTTTCCATCCTTTATAGTTTAAAGTCAATTTAATGATGTATGGGTTTGTGGAGAACTTAGCAATGTAGGGCTGCTTCTTTCCACCTGTTGATGCACACTGCTGGTCAGGTGGCTGAAGGAAAGTTACATTCATCCCTTGCTTGCAAGAAAGACAAATTTGCTTGTTTGGAAAAGTGTTGCAAAAAAAATAGATAATCCTAATCCTAAAACACCATCACCCATCACTCTTGTTGATGTAAATAGCTATAGGGGATTTTTTTTTTTTGCTTTTTAAATAAATGTGTAATTATGTATATATAAAACACAGTACAATAAAATGAGGAACTTGCAAAATATTTCACCAAAAAGTCACGGCCCTTAGAAAGCTAGCTAGAAGAAAAAAAAACAGAAATAGACTAAAACGTCTTATTGCACTAAAAAAAAAAAAAAAAAAGATCGCTTACTCTACACCAATACAAACGTTTTAAGGTGATTGGTCGTCTTTGTAAACACTATGTTGGAGTTGCAACAATGGTGGTCCAAAGAACCTTCTTTTTTTTTTTTGATGAAAACAACATACAGAAAGAGAAATCAACCTGCAAGCATTTCAGCTTTATATATGAGCAAGAATCTTATTCTGACAAGCCACATGCCCTGATTTTAGTAATGTGCAGGCAGAGGATGAAGCAAGCTGCGAATTATGATCATCTTGAAAACTTAAATTGCCAAGAATCTTGCTATAACCCTTACTGAAGTTTCTCATGTGATGAATTTCCATGCAGGTTTGCGCCACATAAACACAATAGTCTGCTGGTATTGCATTAACTGGTAAAATTACTCTGCAAATGCATGAACGATGCAGAAAACATATTGTTGTGATTTGTGCATTACTGCATTGTATGCCACTTTTTAAATGGTTACTCATTTATTCGATGTGACATTTTTGTTGTAATTAATGTACATCGTATCATGTGATGCAATTAATGAAATACCTCAAATCAAAAAACTAAAAGTGTCTGTAAATAAACAGGGTGCAGGCAGGCTAACTATGACGGTATCTGGAAAAATAAATCAGCAATTATCAACTTGCTATACTTCTGTATACTGCTACATTTAGCTTGTTTGTATTGCATTTTTATACTTCAGTCTATTTATCTTAACCAAAATAAAGAACTTACAGGAATTATAAACTCATGGAACAATTGTATGTTATTTTAATAGTAAAAGAAATTGTTGCTTTTCTTATATAATTATATATACATTTTTGTTGTACATTTTTGTGTAAGCAGGTGGAGACCAGGGTCATACCATCCCACACCTAATTTACAGCCTCCTGGTACAGTAGCTGTGTTTTGTCATGTCCCTTCATGAATGCTTTTAAATACTTTTATGAGGGAGACCAGCAGATCTTGGAATGGAAGGCAATAATATAGAGAAAAACAGAGATATGGGAAGATAAATGGAATTTGTCAGATGGTGTGAGGGAGGAGGAGATGCAAGAAAAGATAGCGAGAGAAGGGGGAGGTGGATCGATCATGAGAGAAATTGAGAGAGGGAGGAAGATTTGGTCTGAAAGTAGAGAGGGGATGGAATGTCGGTCATGAAGGCAATCTATATTAAACAAAAACAGTTCTGTTAGCTTTAACACCCAAGAGCTGGAAATGCTATCCTCTCAAAGTCTGACTCAGCTGATGCACAGATGCAGCTGAAGATTCAGGTTGATTTGACCAACTTGCACATAAAACAGTCTTAACCCTTGTAAGGTGTTCATATTTGGGTTACACAGCCACTGTTGTCTGCACTTTGCAGTTCAAATTCAACACAAAAAAGCCTTTTTTACATTAAAATACAAAAACATGTTCATTTCACTTCAGCTTCATCAAAAGAAACAGCAAATATGGTTGATCTTTTCGCTGTTTAATTAAAAAAAAAAAAGTACTACTTGTTCATGTTTGTTTTATGACAAACATTTTAAAAATAAATTTATATTCAATATGAATTCACATTTATTTCTATCTTGAAATTTATCCGTAAGGATTTATGACAAGCTATTGGACATTTTCCTAACTCTAACCATTGCAAGTATATTCCTACTCCTAACCTTTACCAAAACTTTTTTCTCACTGTACCTCAAACCTAAATAGTAGAGCGCAGTACAATTGAATGAAAAAAAGATCAGGAAAATTTTCCCATTTTCCATGAATGACGTCCCTTTGTTGGTGAAAATGGTCCTCTATATGTAGTATAGAGGACACGCACAAACCCAGGGCCCCCCCCTGGCCCCTCTTCCACTTCTTCCTCCCACATACACACTAAAAGACACCCCCACACACACACACGCAAGCCCACCCACAAACAACAGGCCTAGAAAGAAGCACAGCATGAAGAGACACACTTTTATCAGCTCTGGGTCTGGTGGACCCCAACACCCTGAAAGTAATGTAAATGTGTAGGGAGGGTGAATAGTGGGTGGTCATCAATTTTTTTTCTGATTCATGTTCTTCACAGAAAAATGACCCAAGGCCAATGAGCCTCAGTTTGAAAAATGAATTACTTCGATTTGCTTTGCTATAATAAAAAGTGAAAACAAGTCCTGCAGACCTGAACATCTAACAAGGGGTAAAATACAAGAAAAACATTTTGCTTACTTTTTCTGAGAATAAAAAACACTTCACAGAGGCTAAATGACATGAGAAATAAACTTGAGCTCTGACACGTGTGAAATCTTATGCCATAATTACATAATACCTGCAAAAGGCCATTTAAAAATACTTTTAGCAAGCATAATTAAAGGTATGAATTAGGGAGCCTTAATTCTGCAAGTGATATTTGCAGATTCCTTCACATACAAGGGGCATAAATGATTATTCAAATGTAATAAATCTAAGAGAAAATGACACCCAAACATCAGACTTAATAATAGATTATTTCAACATACCAAAATACAAACGAACGAAACAAAATGAGTGGATATTAACACAATGGATAGCAGTCTTCAAAGAACAAATGGAAATGACAACAACAAAAAAAAAAAAAAGACTCTACAGCTTGTTGTTGGGAATTTGAAAATTATTTTCATAGAAGTGCAAAAAGTGCGAGTGTGGGAGCAATCTGGCACGCTGACTGTACAAAAGGAGCGACGTGGCACAGACAAGACAGAGAGGCTTGTTCTTCACTTAATAGCTGCCACAGAGCCTGCTGGAGAAAGCTGGGAGCTTCATTAAGCCTTTAAACCCTGCAGAGGCATTTTAAGTCATCACGCCACTGGCTGCTGCATCTTCAGACATTCCCAGAGGCAACAAGGCAAATATGGAGTTCACAGCTGAGATTTCAGAACGATCTGCACAAGTAAGTTTCATGACGACTGTTTTTGAAAACAACAACATGCTGAGAAATGGAATACTGACTTTTATTTATGAGGCCATATGCCATCTATCTCTCTCAGCTACACTGAGAAAATGTTTTTGCATTTTACAAAATTTCTCTTTTGAATTAGTATTTTAATCTGAGCAAAGGAAACAAAATTTGTGTTTTTAAACTACGCATCATCTTGGAGTTGCACACTTATTAAAGCTTCTAGTGACCTGATATCAAAACGTAAACTCTAAACAGGTTTCTAGTGATAAGGAAAGTCATAAGAAAGTAAATGAGGCTTATTGTAAGTGTGAGGCTTCTCCTTGCTTCTTTGAGGAAAATGACTTGACAGTCATTTACTGTTCAGATTCATAAAAACATTAAACTTGTAAATTAAAATAAAAATGCATTTGGAGTTAACCCAGACACTCCTGGAAATGTTAGCTGTGGAGTTTGGCTTGAGCTCAAAGTAATAAACTCGAGATATTGTCGGGATTTGCTGAGTAAGAAATTCAACAACAGTGAGCCAACAAGCATTAAAATATTATTCATTTCAAGTCAAGAACATTGGCAATGAATTTTTGATGTAATAAAAAAGCGATGCACTATAAATGTTATTTTGAGAACCCAAGCTTTACAGTTATAACGGGTGTTATTTTTACTATTATGGTTGAGTGCTATATATAGGTCCTAGTGCACCTATTTCTCATGAAGGAAGAATCATCATGTGCATTCCCACTGTGCGTTACCGCTTTGTTCTGCAAGAATCATTTTTCATGCCAAGCTTAAGTAGTTGGTAAACAGTGACACATAGTGAAATTGCCATCAGCTTTGATACACAAAAAGTAATACCTTATCTAGGTCAAGAAATCTATGAGGTTTTAATTATTCTTTTTGGGAAAAGCACTGTTTTCAGAATAGTTAAGAAACATTTTGTATTTAAAAATCTCATTCATGGTGGGTGAAAACACCAACCTAAGCAGGAGATACTCTCCTGCTTAGGTTGGTGTTTTCACCAAGCAGGAGATACTCTCCTGCTTGGAAAAACATGTCTACTGCATGTTTTTACACATATGAGCAATTAAACGCTAACTGCAGAAAAAAAAAAAAAAAAGAGAACAGACATCAAATCTCCAGAAAAGCCAGACTTTATATAGTTGTCAAATTGTGGACTTGTCTGGAACATAATCTGCATGAACTAATTAACTTTTAGTTTCTTTTTTTTAACAAATCTTTCTTATGACATATTTTTTTTCTTACTTCTTTCTTCTCTAATAAAGCTGACCAGGCATTACAAGAGACTCCTTTGTGGGCACTTCTGAAAGGATCCCTCATCGGCCTGCCAAAGAGGACAGCGGCCCTTTGATCTAGTCATCCTTCTATACAGGGGTGTGCATGAGTGTGTGTATGAGGGGCAAAGTGTGTTTTCTCATCTGGCCTCTGCAGAATCGGTTCACTCGAAGCATGCCCTGACCTCTTCCAAGTCAAACCGATCTTTGCATTGTCCAGACAATCTGGCATAATGCACCATGGCAACTGTTCCATTTAACAGGCTCTTTATATCATAGTACTGCAAGTCTAATCATGCGGAGTACCTCATGTGTCACTCATATTAGCACCATAACAAAGCATACTGCCTTTCTATTAAATGTATTTGTGTACCAATAAAATTTGCATTACACTGTTGTTCAGCAACTAGCTAATTATGCATGGTTTGTATGTTGGACTTCTTGCATCAAAGATCGCTCAGCGTGAACAGCCATACACAGCGGAAAAAAAGGGCCTCTGGAGTGACAGGGGACCGGCCTTGCTGTCAGCCGAGGTCAGTCGTATCTTCCCTATCTGTTTAGAACAACCATTCAAAACAAGCTCTACATGTGTCTGCACACTATCACCCTCATGCATCCCCGCCTCCAAAATCCCCTTCCTCCACTTCCTGCTCAGCAGACGTGCCTAACATTCTAGAGAAGCCAGCGTACATTCCTCACATGCTTCAGCTGCATAAAGAAATGGTCGAAGAGCCAACAGACATGTCACAAGGACACCAGTCCTTCTTTCTCAAATGCAGGACAAACTTGTGTGCCTGAGAGTCCTAGTCATTGTCCTTTCACATGTGTGCTTGGGAGTTAGGTCACTTGCAGAATGAGCAGCCCGGGTTTTGAGTGGTGCTCTCGAGGGTAGGGAGCTGGAGGCTATCTCAAGTGACTGCTGTTGAGCTGTCTCACATGGGATGTAGAGGCGTTACCTTAAGAAGAGCATCAAGGCATCTTTGGCCCACTGCAGCGTTTGATCTCCCTACACAGGCTCATGTATGCTCCATCTGAGACATTTTTTTTTAATGTACATCAGAATTAACTTCCATGAATTTTTATATAGCCAATCATATAATGTCATCCTAATTAAATCAATCCTGCACACCAGCAAGGAAGTTTAAGGATCACCACAGGTTGCAGAGTGTGTGTGATTGCGAACTCAAAAACATGAGGCCATTTTTAGCTTACAGGAGCTCTCAATATGTCAAACTTTAGTGCCAACAATTGCTCATCAAACATCTTTACTAGACGCACATTTCAGCCATCCCTGGCTCCTCTTCCAACAACCGTAGCAATACTGGTGAAGAAAAATGGGGCTTCCTAAGCTTCGGCGGAGCAGCACGTTAACTCAGCTTGGCAGGCAGTAAGTGTGACAGTAGTTGTGCTGGATGCCAATAGGACAGGCATTGCGCAGCATCTCAATGACTTAAACTCAGAGTCCACAGAGGGGGTTTATGGTCCTCCCAGGCCATACCGCTCCCACCACTATTCTTCATCCAACCACAAAGGCATTCAGGCTTTTCATTTGGATGATAATGGGCCAAAAGCCGGAAAGGGCCCCTTATGTCTGCACACCATAAGTTGTGCTGAATGCCTTTGTGGCAGTGTCATGCATGTCCATGGGAGCAAAGTGGGCTGCTTCAGGCCAACAAAGACAGTTAAAGCCGGAAGAAACAAAAAATAAATACGTTGATTGATCAGAGGAAGTTCCTGAGGCAAAGTAGATTTAGACAAGCGCTAACAACCTCTGCATCACAATCCCACTTGTAACATTGTGACCAAAGAGAAAACAAAGTCAGAATAGGACATATTAAATAACATCCATCCAAAGTAAAGATGCAGCAATTAGTCATCCCAGTATTGGAAATGGACAATTCCTCCCATTCTCTGATCAGTAATCATCTAGTCAGTTACTGAACAATGTGATTTTTTTTTTTATTTTGTGCATCCATCTCCCACCAAAAGCCAAACGTGTGAACTTTGATGCACTTTCGAGTTTTAATACAAACCAGATAAAGGTCAGGTACATAAGCTTTGATGAATAAACTGTGAATCTTGTAATTCCTTCATTTCCTGTTTCATTCAAAACTCCAGCCTCCAAGAAGGAAACTGTAGTCCTTTTATAAACATTGTAGTCGTTATGATCATTTAAATAGTCTGAATCAGAAAGTCAAATTTCTACAAGAACAACAAACAAGACTGAAAATCAGCATTAGCTGCCAAAAACTTGATCAGTGCATCTCTAATCTAAAGTAACATAGCATGTATGTTGCCACAGAAGCACTGTCTGTAGAGCGACTTCAGTCCCCCTGAGAAACCAACAGAATGATGTGTGTCTGTCTTAGGCCTAGATACACGTTAACAACCAGTTACAAACACTGCAGAATTAATCACCATAATAAAAACGCATCCTCAACAGGTTTTGGTGTGAGCAGAAACACAATATGTAAAAATTTACCTGCATAAAAACGTAACAGGGAGCCAATTTCTGTGTTGAGTCCTTCCTCTTGAACTCTCCAAGGGTCCTTAAATCCAAGCTTAAACAGAAATTCATTCTGGATCTGCAGAGGCCTCTCATCTGGACTAAGCCTCCTCACAGCCTCACCGTGCAGCTGAACATACAGTGTGGGGCTGGCATCACTACAATCTCCATTTTGGAGAGCTGTCGGCTCCTGTTTCACAGCATCTTGACCACAGTCTTGAATGCCAGGTGTAATATCTGTGGAGCAGAATCTTGACAACGAGCCGGCACTACTGCTGGGTGGCAGGCTGCCCAAACTGTGTGAGTTCAGTCTGCTATCAGGGCCCACGTTTTTCGTCTTGTCATTTAAATGTCCCATGCTGCACTGCGTGTAGCTCGCAGTGACAGCTGAGATGCCATTGCTGTGGTCAATGCCTGAGCCAGACACTGGACAGTCGAGCTCCAGCTCGTCTGAGGAACTTCCATACATGTCGTGGCCCTCTGTGGCACTGTCAAACGAGGGGCTGAGGATGGATGCTTCTGTTCCCAGGATCATGTCATCACTCAGGGAGTCTCTGTGCTCACTGAGCCGGGCCCCTGAGCTCAGGTCATCAAACGCACTGCTCTCCACATCTGAGCCAGAGTTTAATCCGTAGCTGTCCACGCCATTCCTGTGCTCCGAATCGTCATCATTATGGATATCCATATTGGAGTTCAGGTCTGACAGCGAGCAGGTTATGTTATCCTGTGACTCTGATTCGGGGGTGAAAAGTTTCCCATCAACTTCCTGTTGCTTTTGCCTGTCATCTGCATTCTCCATAAGCAGCAGCCTCAATCTGTCACCGGGGTGCCCACTCACTTCTGCAGATCCTAAGGAAGTCTGCTGGCTGCACTTTCTTAGTGACCCGTCTGTCGCATGAAAGGAGTCGTCATTGAATTCACACTTCACATTGCAGTTGCCATTTTGGTCAGTCTTGGAGGTATCTTTACAAAATATGCGCATCACCGAGCTCGACTTGCTGCAGAGTTTACTCAAACGGAGCGCCACCTCGCCGGCTGTGTTGTCCATAGTGCAAAGGACTGGCCTGGGATATGAGGACGTCAGCCTGTCGTGTACGTGAATGCAGCCCCGGTGCAAATCCGCTCTCACCCACTCGCGATCCGCTGGCTGCAGCTGCAGGTTCAGGCGGTGCTTCAGCAGGGTCTTCCTGTCCAGGCTCCGGGTGTGAAGGGACGCGGAGGAAAGGGCCGAGCTCATCTTCGCAGTGACAGCTGAGCTGGCGGCGGTAGTTGTTGCTGCAGCTGCGGCGGAGAGGTTCCTCTTCAAGCGCCGCCGTCTCAACAGGAGGGAGCTGGAGTTACTGGACGAGCCCCGGCCATTAGACGCCACGGCCCGGTTTGACGCACTAGTCGCCGGCATGGAGGCGGAATGAGATAGGCTATTCCCGTTCTTAGTCTCAGCGCGGGAGGGCGCCGACCGTCTACCGCCATCATCCGCTGGAGTCCCCCGGGCGACAGACGGCCCGCCGGGCTTCTTCATTAACTTGGTCGCGCCTCCATCTGACGGCGCATCCTCGGCGACAGCCTGCACACTTTCCATCTCTGTCAGAGAAAAGTACCCCCCACTCTCAATAAATAGCGGTGCGCAGTGGGTTATTCCTGAAACCCCCTACATTTAAAAGCCTTAAAATGTTCCCAACGTGATAAATGTCCGCCAACTAGGCGGCGTTGCCGAGTTATGCCCTTAGTTGTCATTCACTTCTCGCCGTCTTTTCCCCGTCGAAGTGCTCTCCGCGGTTCCAAAAAAACATTTTACCCGATTAAATTCGCTGGGAAGAGGCAGGGCGCTAAGGGGGCAGATCGGGGCGGAGACGTGACTGTACCGTGCGTCCCAAAATACAGTGCTAGAATATGAAATGAACGTCGGCAGACCTCCTACGCAAATACTGGCTGATATATATTCATGAGGAGGGCACAAGATGGGGTCGCTAATAACAACGCAGGGAATTGTGGGAAACGTGTTCACCACAACAAGAGTTCTACTGAGATAAAAGGTATAAGAAATACGTTTCCCATAATTCCTTTGTTCTTTTTCAGTTAGCAGGGCGGTGAACTTAGGAGAGGCGTAAACATAGCTCCTATAAATGTTTGGCATTAGCCTGAAGCAGTTGTATGCTATAGTTTTCTTTACTTGTTGCGTGATCTCTGTTTGCAATGAAAATGAAAGCATAATTTGCCGACAGCGAACTGCTATTTTCTAGTAATTCAACAAAAGCAGACTGTTTATTTCATTGTATTGCAAATAATTAACATTCCAATCCATGGCTAAAATAAACTTGGTTGTGTATCTTGTTACTTGTGACTAGTGGTGGCGAGTGAAACTACTTCGGCACCATCTCATCAGGACGCCATTTCACAAGGCCACGGCTCAGATACGCTCCCATCTTGTTGTATTTGTTGCCATCTAGTGGAGAGGATGTTGTATTTTTTTTTTCCCCTCTAAATTCAGCAAGAAAAAAGCTGTTAAAGTTGAAGAACAATTTCAAAAAAAGTTTTTTTTTAGTGTTCTTTGTATTGGTGCATTTGTATAACTTGCTTAGCTGAAGAAATATGATAAAAACACCACTTTCAAGCCCGTTTTCTGTGCCACCGTATAAGATTAAAAAGTACCATAGTTAAAAATATCCAGAGATTATTACATCTGTGCCCTTTTATTGTCTCACTGTAGTATTTAACTAATGAAATTATTGTATGAGTTAACATTTTCAGGCTGGGAAATGAAAAGTTCTTCTATTTGGAACACATAATTTTGACCTGTTGTAATTTGCTAGGGTTAAAGACTTATAGTTCACATAATGCCTTACTGTCTTGCAGAGTGTGAGAGACCAGTAACTTGGTAAACTAGTTGTTGCAGTGTCTTGAAACAGTATTCACACATCCCCTGAATTAAAAAAAAATGTGGCAATTTATGCCATGGATCAACACAATGTTATACTTTTGATAGAGAAGCAAAACAATTTATGTTTTTCATTCAAAATCCCTTCTGAAAGAACTTCTTCCAGACTTCTCTGTACTTAGATTCACTCATCTTGACCCAGCAACTCTGATCAGATTCCATGTCCCTGCTGAAAAGCACATTCCCTATAGCATGACACCGCCACCATCAGTAAACCCTGAGGGTGTTTGCATTGGATTTAGGCTAAATGCAAATGCATGTCACAATTTTCACATGAATTGTAAAAACATAAACTAAACATTTGCACTATTTCCTCCACTTAATTATGCACTATTTTTTACATACAATCTAAATGCTGTACATTTAAGTTTTAGCTCAGTGGTTGCAACAAGCAAAATGTGGAAGAAGTGGTAAAAAATAATTTTGCAAAGCATTATTTATAGCAAATAGTTTAACCTCTCATTTATAACATTGAACTAAAGATTAAGAACTATAACAAAAATATATTAAAGCCTTGTTTTAAATCATTGACACGTTGATATGTTGTAATTGTCCCCTACCACATCTCTGGAATGTCTCAAGTTTAAATCAGTGAATAGTTCTTTGAAATGGAAGCAATGTCTAATGTCATTGTGTTAATACCATCCTTAATTGGTAACATTTATCAAAGTTTATTGATAATAAATATCCCAAGTTATCTTTTTAAATGTTATTTTAGCCCATTTTACTCTAAAAAAATCTGTCATGCCATAATAAAGACACCCTTCTGATTTGAAAGACTCTTCCCTCAATTTTTCAATTAGAATCAGTAATTCACTAATTCAAGCATTTTTACTCCTTTACTGATGCAAATTATCAAATCTAGGTCTTTAGGTTTATGTCACTCATCAATATTGGCATTAATGGAATATGTAATTAGTATGCAAGTTGCTTTTTGGAACTTAGCATTAGTATGCATAGAATGTATTATTCAAAAGTACTCTGTTAGTCCCAATAGGAAAATTAAAAAAAGAGTACATTCAAATACCTAAAAGTTAAGATTTTTAAATATGTTAAAATGACAAGTCAAACTATTTAAATGCATTCAGAAATAGAATTTTATTGGCATGATGTGTTCCTTACATGGTATTCTGCATTTCAGGAATTAAAAAACAAAAAACAAAAAAAAAAAAAGACTACTTTGAGTCACACCGCCAACTTGTTAAAGGAAACCGATTATTGCTGATATCATGTTCCTTGATTCCAGCAAAATGCCAAACCTCATGCTTGATCCACTAACTGGTCGTGATATAACAACTTCAAAATAGTGTCAGTTAATTTCTATAATGGTCCATTTTTCTGAACCTGTAAATATTTTTTTTTTAAAAAAGGGGACCAACTACGGTTCTGCAGAAAGTGAATTTAACACAAAACACTGCATATGTGTGTAAGAAGAGATGGTCTAATCAAATCAGGATTGTTTTCCACTAAGAGATATTGATAAGAGTGATGACCGGAACAACACCCCTTTTCTGGCATATAAAACACATGCAGAACAAAGAACTGTAATGTTTTTCATCCCCAGATACCATCAGTTCACCTAACACTGCTTATGTTTTTAAAATAATACAGAACTCATGTTCCTTTACAGAGATGAATCACAATAGGAACAGCTTCTAATCTCTGCTGCTGATGAAAATTTCATTTGCAACTTTTAAAGTAATACAGCATAAAAATAATAATAAAAAATAAGCAAAAAGCATAAGTCTTGAAATACTGGCTTAGGGATCAATTATCAGAAAAAAAAAACAAAAAAAGAACTTACAAATCTGAAAATAAAGTAAAATAAGCTGAACCCTTAACAGTACGAAGTGCATAAGCAGTAAAAGGTCTTCAAAATGGTCACTCAGAATAGGGTAAAGTCAGAGCCCGTTAAATACAGTGTGCATCACAAGCCATGACACTTTCATTGCACCTTGTCCGAACGTGTTGGTAAAGCTATTCAGGCAGATTTTATGTGGTCCTTTAAGGAAAAATTGCTCTGCAAAAACTCTGAAGGTAACATCCATATAAAACAAACTGTTAGACCCTGAAGACAGAAACGTGTCTGCACAGAAAAAAAAAAAAAAAAAAAATACATACAAATGGTGGGGGGAGAATTCATCTGAACCTCCTCTCTACAAAGGGTATTGCTTTGTTAAAAGCTTCAGGGACATAAGTATAAAATTAAAGTGTATAATACAGTGCACATTTCGAGCCAAGAATAAACAAAAGCAAACAACACACATAAAAATAATAATAATAAAAAGAGAAATGTGGCAAGCAATCACTTAATAGTCTCCTCAAAGCGATGGAAAGCATACAGACATTTAAATTAGGTGTTCATGGTTGAAGTGCTTCTATTAAAAACATAAAAAAATTGACCAACTAAAAAAAGAAAAAAAAAAAAAAAGATAGTTGTACACTAAGATCATAAAATTTCTGTGAGCGGCAAATTTAACTGTAAAATGCATAAGACATTAAGAATTTTTTTATTTCTTAAATTTAACCTTCCTTCTTGAGTATCAACAAAATATACATCTGGAGAGAGTCTGGCAGTTGTCCAGACTCTCAAATTCACAGTTAGCAATTAGATGTCAGCATTGCTGGTTACAGTTAGAATTGCACATAAGGAGGAGTGGGATCAGGACTTTGGACTCACACAACTCCAGAGGGCGCTGTAGTCTGGGAAAAGCAGAAAGAAAAAAAATACACATGATTCTAATGCTGGAGGCTTTTCCTCCTTTATATTTCTTTCTAAAATCCCAGCAGGAATAGTAAAGATGGAGTCTCTTCTCACTTAATCAGCTTGGAACAATTAACTCTCCATTCTCACTCAGGATTGTCCACAAGAGCTAAAAAGAGTTCATAGTGACAGCCTAATGGAGAGGAGGGGATTAAAAACATGTCCACTGAGACAAGTCGACTGGTGTTGTTGATGAACCCAAGTAGGTTTGCCGCAAGTGTCAATCAACTGCAAACAAGGACTCTTCGGCTGTCCAGTCTCCACACCACTGAGCGCCAGCCTGAAAGCTCAGCAGAGAGGTTTAAGAGACAGTTGAATGAGCCCCTTACAGGGGCAATGTGCATTACCTAGAGTTGTTTTGTGCTACTATAAGGGACTGAACAGTGGCTGTCAGCATCTTGGTGTGCAGCGCTGACTCAGATGTATAAATCCTGAAAAGGCATTTCAGAATACATGGCCTTATTGAAGAGACGGGCACCATTTTACTGTCCAGCACTTAAGGTTCTCCAGAGGAGCAGACTGGATTGCTCGAGACAGTTGTGGTCTACTATGGTCTGTGAAACCTGTAAAAACAAATAAAAAGACATGTTTTAGCTATTTTATTAAGACTCTGCTCAAATTCATTACCCAAAACTACAAACAACAACACAAAGTAGAAAAAGTGAATAAGTGAAGTGGATATAAGCCCAGTTAAAGTGGACGGAGAGCATCAGTTAACAGGAAGTCTTGACACAGCTTATCGGATTTAGGACTGGACTTTAACTGGGCCCCTTTGTAACACTTTATCCTTTGATCTAATCCATTCCATTGTCACTCTAGTCTTCTGTTAGAGGCAGCAAAAGACCACAGCCATATATGTTTTCTTCCAAGATTATCCTGCATTTATCTTCTGCCCTCTCCCAGTCAACCTTAACAAGCACAACATTTTCCACATTTGCTGTATCCACTACATGGAATCCTTCTTACCACTCTTCCAGAAAGGTCAGATACTCTGAGCTATAGATTCTCTATGACTCTCTTAAGGTAGCCAAATGCCTCGTCATCTAATTCGTGACGCGCATGAATGGATGAACGAGAAGATTCCCACTGTCCCTAACTCCCATCCAGCGAAACCACAGCAAAGGGAACGGGCTTGGCAGAATCAGCGGGGAAAGAAGACCCTGTTGAGCTTGACTCAACAGGGTCAAGCTCAATAGGGTCTGAGTTATAGATTCTCCCGTCTATAGCTCAGATTCTCCCATCTGAGCTATAGATCTGTAAGTAAGCCTTAGCTGTTTCTCTGATTAATGCTCTCCTTGACCTGCTGTTGTCCATCAGCAGGTTTTGGTGGACAGCTATATCTTGGTGGGTTTACAGTAGTGACCCAATCTTTCTATTTTCAGACAATAGAACAAACATGGCTGTGTGAGACATCCAAAGCTTATTAGATGGTTTTGTAACCAAATCCAGCATCAAACAGCTCCACAACCTCTAACACACGTTCACAAAATACTATACTGAGATTACATTACACAGAAGTGGAGTGTTTACCAACTGGATGACTGTAGAAAAAAACTGGTTGCACAAGATCTTGTTTAGGGTTTTCAAGTTCAAGCACAAAGGGCTGAAAACAAATGCACACCACAATTTTCTGATTTTTATTTGTGAAAAACTGTTGGCTGTTGTATAAACTTTTCCTTGCACTTCACGATCAAGCACTACTTTGTGTTGGTCCCACATATTAAAATGTAAAGTTTATGGCTTAAATGTAACACAGTGTGAAAAGGTTTAAGGGTAACAAATACTTCTGCAAGATACTGTAACAATAGAGATGAGGGAAGTCAGATGCAAAATTAATTCTTCTAATTACCTGGTTAAATGACGACTTGACTCATGGACTTCCATCTCGTTGCTCTTAAAATCATTGAGTTCTTTCCTGATTGCTGCCTGTAGACATGAAATAAGATTCAGAAAAGTAGCAACAGCTTTTCAGAAAAAAGTCCTGCAGTCTCTAAGCCATGTACTCCAACCCTTTTTTGTGCACTTCATGCATTATTTATACTTCACTCAAGGCCATGAACAATTCCACTGAGTTCTCTTTCCACATCATAAGACCCACATATTTTCCCTCTGCAGACAATCATGAGCCCTAATATGATAAGCAGTCCTCTTCTGGTCCAATTATACCTCTATGAATAAATTTAGAAAATTCAACATGGCTAAAAAACACAAAGAAATGTAGACCCTTTACAATAGCCAAAGCCATTCATTCACACACATACACACACAATTCATTGGCATGTCATGTTCTCTCCCCTTTCCTATTTTTAACAGGGGCTAAGACAAATGGGCCTCAGTGTTATACAAGTATAGGTTTGTTAAACAGTAAGTCATAAGATTACTGATTACAAGTTTCTTAACACTTTGATCAACTTATACTTTGTCAATTACATTTATTTAATAAGAATTGTTAATGGTGTCAATACATGCGGCTTTTTATAATCAGTTAACGTCAAATGTATTTTTTGAGTACAATTTCAGGTGCAAAATGATGGTCCTACACAAAAAAAAAAAAAAAATATAT
>CAEGAE010038014.1:0-69397 GCA_903067095.1 Girardinus metallicus
GTCGATGTGCCCTTGGGCAAGGCACTTAACCCCAAATTGCCTACCGATCTGCGTATCGGTGTATGAATGTGTGAGCGAATGGGTGAATGTGACTCTAGTGTAAAAGCGCTTTGAGTGGTCAGAAATGATCAGATAAAGCGCTATATAAGTTCAGTCCATTTACCATTTACATACAAAATGTTAAAAAATGTTTTAATTCAGCATATAATGAAAAATTTATATGGGAGAAAAACTCAGGTTTTTAAGAAAAGGCTGCTTATGAATTAATCGTTACTTGATTGATTAAATCAATGACTTTAGATTAACTCATTAATTGATGGCTTGCACCTCTAGTTTTTGTGTCTTTTAAATTCCTGCTGTTTTCCAAATTGGATTGGCCTGGATTTCCTTGATCTTGTTTGGCTGTAGCTGGACGCACGCTGCAGGTTAGGCTGCTGTCATGCCCAAGCTTGTGTTTTCTTTGGTAAAGAATGAGAGTAAAGCCTCCCTGCAGACTTTGGGTTGGTTTCTATCGCTGGGCACGAACAGCAGCCATTAACTCCTAACACAAATTAATTTGTGGTAGCAGAAATGAGCCTCGCCTCTGTCGCTTACTTCAGGACATGAGTCAAACAGGTGCAGAACAGATTCAGATCGACTGACTACGTGTTGCGACGGTAGATATTTGTGCCAGGCTGCGCTCTGCCTCAGAGAGTCAGTATCTTGAGGGAATCCATTGAACATGTGACTACATTCTTGCCTTGCAGCTTCACCTGATTTAAATGAAACCGAGCAGCAAGAGCTGCAAGCCGGGACTCGTTTAATAGCCATAAACTGAAACTAGGCTAGTTTCTCTCTAAAGACGAGACATTTTCTCTCCTCTCCTTCTGCCTTCATCTCCCGATCTGGACGCTGATATGATCTGGGACTGTTTGGGGTCTTGCTTCTTTTTTTTTCCATACTCTGCTGGGTTTCTTGTTGTTTAAAAGATAATGTGCACAAAGACAGGGAAAATATGCTTTCGTGACAAATTTTAAACAAGATTCTGAAACTTAGATTAAATGTTTTAGACATGTTTTGTGACAAATTGCACATCTGGAATCTTCACTGTATGGTGTTTGTGACTCTTCTTGGGGAGGCACTTCCACTTATATCCTGCCTTCATTGCTGCCTTTGTGCTGCTCTGGTATATGAAGGGTCGGCCGTGTGGGGCGCCTTCTATATGACCGTAGACTGGACTAGTTACAGCCGCCTCCACAACCATAAGCACTTTCAAAATGACTCCATCTTGTCTTCCAGCAGCTTAATCTCCCCCAAGAAGCATTAATTTGAGTACTTTCAATGACTGAGAAAAACACTTGTCATGAAACTGTTGGTGCCCATATTAAACCCTCAAAATAAATCTTTTTAAATGTATACTGGGGATTTTTCATGAGTAATCTGTCAATTTCATTTCCCTGGGGAATAAATATAGTGTTACACAAAGCCCAGCTACGTTTTACTAGGCTGGATAAGGATTCCAGCTGTTTCCTTTTTTGCAGAGTCAGAAAAAAATTTAAGGGAACAATAGCTGCTTGTTAAAGAACCCCAACAAAAAGTCTCCACAACAACCAGATATCTAGGTGCTAACTATTTTTATAAGCCTTTTATGAGGGGTTTGTTCATCTTTATTAAGACTTAGGACTATTAGGAACCATGTGCTTTTTTTGTCAAATGAGACTAAGATTGAACTTTACAGGAACAAACTCTTAAACAGTGAAATGTTAGATGTTAGCAAGCACCTCAAAGCCACTATTCAGTACGGAGGAGGACTTGGGATGCTGTGGGCTTGATGGAGTTCATCATGAACTCTTCTAAATACAAGGACATGAAAACGGGTCGTTATGGGGTCTTTTAGGAGGCTACTGATCAAAAATATGCTAGCAAATCAATGCAAAACTTTTTTTATCAGATAATAAAAGATTATCTGTTCTGGGCGCCAGTAATTTTGTAATAACAATTAATGTAATCGTGGATTATTTTTCTCCCCTTACTTAATGTGCTCAGATTAAATTTAATTTGTTTCCTAAAATGTTTAGTTGTGATTATGTTGCTGTAATACATAAGTTAGTTTTTACGAGTTTTCACTCATCCTTACTTGAAGTAAATCAGTTTGGTGGGAAACTGTATCTTAGACTTTTTTTTTTTTTTGATGTATTGTTCATTTTTGGGGCTTTCAAGCAAAATATTCAAGTTTTTTTCTTCAACTTTTTTCAGATTTTTGTTTTATACGCGTCAATAAGAAGGCTCTCACTCTCTTGCCTCAGTTTTTTGCACAAATGGATTCCGTATATTATGGTAAAAGTTGTCATTGCACACATATAACCTATTAAATCGCATTGCATCGCATCCCGTTTCCTTTCCTTTCACCCCTGATCGCCTGTTGTTGCCCCCCACACATGTTGTGGGATGTAGTGTGGAGATAAAACATGCTGTGGGACAGGATTTTGCTTCCCTCTGCCGGGCTGCCGCTGTCTTTCTGTGGTCGGCCTTCTAACGACCGGCTTTGTTAAACCCACAGACTGACTATTTCTGGATTGGCAGATTCTTCGTCCCAGACTGGGAATGTTTTCCGTCTCATTCTGCACTCTCAATCTGCTCAGGAAGGAATGCGCTTTATACAAAGGAAAGTAATTATAATTACTGCTACAACTACTTTATTTCAAGTTGTGAAATTAAATAGTTGGAGTGATACTAAAGGAATCCACATGAGATGTCTGCATAGTGTGCTTGTGGTGGTGCTGCCCTCTGCTGTCTCCACTCTGCACAGCTTTAAAATGCTGCTGACCTCATGCAAATATCAGGCTAGGATCCTGTCCTTTCTACCTCTAAGGAAGTGTAAATGTATGTGTGTGTGTGCGTGTGTGTGTTAAGGTTTCATATCCCCCTAAGTGAACAGAGACTCTGAAACATTTGAACCTGTTCGACGTGATTCATACCTTATTTTGCTGAGCAAAGAGTCTTCCTTCATATAGTGAAAAAAAAAAAAGTAAATATTTATATAAATCCACCCTCAAAAACTGCATTTTCTTCTTGACTTTTAACCTCGTTTACCTGTATGGTGTAATATCCCACAATGCAGTAGACTTTTCTAAAGAAGTGAAACCTGCAGCCATTAGGTCCCTGTCACCTACCTGCCTCTGCTAGCTCCTGAGTAGCTTTTCCTATGGCAGCAGACGACACAGGTACTGTTTTATCTCTTAGATATTTGCATATTTTACTCCATCTGTGTGGGAGTTTTTCCTCTATGTTCAGGTAAAAGATATGTTTAAGCACTTTGGAGAGGCTGAGGCAGGTTTTACTTTGTGAAAGTCTTTCTATGGCTTTGTAAAACAGCTTCAGTTGCTGGTTTCATGTCTGTGTCTGATGTAGTCCAGAGTGATATGGCTGAAAAATACATTACGTCTATATCAGTAATTATTCATTAGTCTTTTGTTTTAAATATCTGAAGTATATTCTCTACGGTTTCCTCTGGAGATGTTCTCATTTTCTCTTTTCAGTCCTTGCTGTTTTTGCTTATTTGTAAGCAGTTATGAGGCACGATGGCAAAATCTTAAACTGCTGCTGCGCAAGTTACTCAGCAGGTTGTTGCTTGGCAACCAAAGCATGAGTGAGTGAGTTGCTCGGTAACCAAAGCGTGAGTGAGTTAGTTAGATTCCACCAATCTTGCTTAGCTAACTGTGAGAGATTGAACCACAAAAAAGTATTTCCTCTGCCTACATCCCCCAGAATGCCGTGCGGTTCTGGATTGGAGTTCAGTGAAATGATTGAATATTTTATCAGTCGTATTTTCTGTTGTTGTTGATTTATTGCCCAGTCCTAGTCTGATGTAAAGAAATCCAAAACGGTTTTGGCTTCACACTTATTGCTGTTGAAATTGAAACTGTAAAATGATTTTCTTGTTCAGCATCTTGACTTACTGGGCTTCTGGTGGTCCTCTTAAAACCTGTCCTCACCTTTTCCAATCTAACCCCTGCATTTCCGGTTTTTTTCCCTCTTTGACTCTTTTCTCTAACACCTAATCCTGTCCCTTTATCCTTCTCCAACCTCTCTTTCAAACCTCCATCTTTGCCTCCCTACCTGCCCCTCCCTGCCTCCCACAGACGAGCCAACCAGCCCGGGCGCTGATTTGCGTGCCCGCCACGTGCCGGCCTCCTCCGTCGTGTCCAGCGGCATGAGTTCAGCGCCCCCCGTGGGCACCAGCCCCGCCTCCCCCACCTTCACCTTCCCCCTCAATAGGCTCTTCTCACACGACTGCAGTGAGTGGGACTCCTCCACGTCCCCCTTATCTCTCTCTAGTCTTGGCCAAAGCATGAAGCAGGAAATTAGATTTTTAGTTGTGGCTTCTGATTCCAGCGATGGATTTTCAAAGCATGTGTGAGATTTTACGTTCAGATACAGGGTTTAGTTTTAGTCTCCTATTGTTTTCTACGCTGCTTTAATTTCTCTTTTCAAGCCTTTTTGAGGATTATTTACTTTATTATTTAAGAACACTTGGCAGTTAATTACCTCATAATTTGTCATGATAGATTTCTTCTCATGATAAGAATTTTGATTTATCCTTGTGACAATAAATTCCAATTAGTGATATTTAAGCCTCTCAAAGATGTCCGCATTGGTACTTTTACTATTTTCTCCACTGTTTATTCAATGAAAGTATCAGAAAATACCAATAAATTTGTAGAACAACAAAATATTACAATAAACCTTTTCCATATAACCCACCTCTACATAATTGTTAATTAGCTGTCCATAAAGTGGTAATTATTTACTTTATTATATAAGAAAAAGTAAAAATATTTGGCAGTTAGGCAGTTAATTACCTCATAATTAGCAGTGGGCCTTAATTGTATTGTGTATTGTGATAAATTTCTTGTCATGTTAACAATTTCTATTTATTATCACAATAAATTCCGATTAACGATGTTTAAAACCTCCCAAAAATATCCATATTGTAGGATTGTTAGTTTTACTATTTTCTCTAGTTTGTTTAAAGAGATTAGCAATAAATAATGAATTCATAATAAATAAATTTTATTATGAATAAAATGTATTTATAATTTTATTTGTAATAAAATAATAGATAATATTATGATAAGCCTTTGTCCTTATAACCCACCTCTACTTAATTATTAGTCAATCAGCTGCAATTAATAATTTTAGCAGTTGTTTTAATTAATTGCTAAATTCACAGGTTCAAGGTTTTGTTAGAAATAATTCTGAGAGCTTAAGAAGAGATAAAAAGTCTTTGAGAAGATGAAGTTTTTAGCAGTGCTAGAAAATATTTGCATGTGTAATTTGTGTTTTGACGGTAATATTCCAGCTCTGCATGCTGCCAGACAAACTTACGTGTTCGATCTAGATCAACCCAGGTTGCATGGTGCTGTCCTGTAGCTGAGTTTCACAAATGCATGCCAGTTTGTGTTGACAGTGCATGCTAGTGGTGCAGAAGAAGTCCAGGGAAAGCCTTAAATCTAATCCACTGTTTTAGTTCACGTCCCCAACCGTCGATCTCCTCCACGTCACTCCCAGTTTTTAAACCCTCAACCTCCCACATCACCGTCCCCGTCTCCTAATCCAGCGCCGTCTTTTTTTCGGGTGATCGGCATTACATCAACATTCTGTCTCTCTGTCTTTTTATTTCTCCTGTCTTCATCTCCATCTCTCCGCTGATTCACCCTTGCGCCGAGCAGGCAGTATTAAATCCAGTCACCGTTCCTCCTATGTTCTAGCCATCACCACGGAGCGATCCAAGTCATGCGATGAAGGACTCAACACGTTCAGGGAGGAACGGGCCTCGTAAGTACAGGGAGGTGGGAAGAATAAGGACAACTTAGTACAAATGTAACTTTTTTATTTAACATGTTGTTTTTTTATTGGCTTTACAGAAGGCTTCCAAAAAGAGTGAAGAGTTTCTTCGGAGATGTGGTGAGTCCTCTATATTTACATTTATTATTTTGTAATTGCAAGAGATCTATGTGATTGGTATCTGCTCATTTTTATTAACAGATATTCTAATAATTGTTTAATCTACCCATTGTTCTTATAATTAATCAGATTTTTAAAATTTGTGTTTAAAAAAGCAGAAATAATCAATATTTTTCTCATTATTTTGTTGTCTGTTATCAATGTAATTGTCAGGGGATTTTTTTTTTTACTTTTTTTTCTTTTTAGTATGTGTTTATTATAGCTTTCATAGTACTAATGTCAATCTTCTACATTTTGATATTTTAAAATCAAATAAACTGCTTAGGATTCCACTTATTCTTAAAAAAAACATTGAAAATTTCCCAAATCAAAAGAAGAAACAAAAAAAAAAAAAAAAATAGATAAAAAAAAAAAATACATACAATAAAGAGCTTCAAGACAGAAGTTTCTGAGAATTACAAAAACCCATTTTAAGTTGCTAGATACATTTCAACACACCATAAAATGAGAATAAAATCTTGATTGTTCTGTCTGCGTTTCAGTCTCTGGACATCCTTGCGACAGCGGAGGAGGTTCGCTCCAAACGCCACTCCACCTCCGAACTGGGAAACATCAATTACAGCAACATACGGAGGGAAGGATGGCTGCAATTCAAGCAAATCCTCACCGAGAAGGGAAAGGTGGGCAGCAGAGTTTGGATTATTTTGGGAAGGCCGTCGCAGGAATCACTCATGTCACATCCTCTCTGAATCGCAGAAAGTCGGCAGCGGGATACGGCCGTGGAAGAGGGTGTATTCTGTCCTTCAGTCCCATTCGCTGTTCCTCTACAAAGACAAGCGGGAGGCGGTGCTTCGCGGCGCCTCGATTGAAGGCGGGTCCGAGGATGAGCAGCCTATCAGCATCCGGGGCTGCCTGGTGGACATCGCGTACAGCGAAACCAAGCGCAAGCACGCCCTGCGGCTGACCACCCAGGACTTCTGCGAGTACCTGCTGCAGGCGGAGGACAGGGAGGACATGCTGGAGTGGATAAAGGTCATCAGAGAGAGCAACAAGATGGACAGCGAGGTCAGAGGGCACACCATTGTCAGATTTACATCTGTTCTGTGCTTTATTTGTTCTGACTTATGGGAAATATCATGTTTGTTTTCTGCAGGAGCTCGGATCCTCCCGACAGGCTCTCATCAGTAAGAAGCTCAATGATTACAGAAAACAAAGGTGAGTCATCTGAGAAAAGTTTCTGCTCTGAGTCAAAGCTGAGAGACAGACAGTGTTGCCAAATTGGAGTACTTGTGAAAATGTTTGGCTGGAATAAACAGCTTTGGGTGTGTTGTTAAAATTGGCATTGCTTTTCACAACATTTGGCAGATTTTTAGAAAGGTTTCAGATCTTTCTAAATAGTAGTCACTGTGTGGCAGAAAACACAAAACTTTTAATAAAATACTGTGCTGCTGCATAGTGTCTGTCAAACGTGACATAATCAATGATTAGTCATTGGTTAATCAAGCTTCACTATGAAGTAAAACAGAAACTGTAGTGTAACATCATAATTTAAAAGGACATATCGCCACAAAAAACTCAAGTTTCATTATGTTCAAAGAGTCACATCCTTTTGGTTCTGTTCAGAATATAATAAACGTTGTGAATTGTCACCAGATATACATCTTCATAAGTTAGTGTTTTGTGTCTCTGTCTCCCTCTTAAGTCCAACATCAAGTAAGCCAGATTCGTCTCCCCGGATGCACCGCATGATGCCTCCGTTCCTGCTCAATAAGACGGAAAACACAGCTGGAGCGCCGCGCTCCCCAAAACCAGATGGCAAAGGTCAGTCTGGCAGAAACAGGAAGTGGCCCTGCAGCTACATAGAACGGATTCAAGAAGATTTTATTCTTCGATGCTGAATTTTCCTCAGCTCACTTCCTCATTTTCATTATAGTTACTGGCCAGTTTTCAGTCAGTAATTCCTTAATATTAATGAAAAATTATTAGCTCCACTGGCAGATTATTTCACTTATAACATGGAAAAATGTCTTATTTTAAGTGAAATAATCTTCTAGTACCTTTTAAAATCAATATTCAGAAATGATTTACTTAAGACAAGTTCCTATTTTTTGTTAAAAAGGTTTGTAAGTAGGTTTTGTCTTATTTCAAGTGTACTAAGATATTTGCACAAGAAACTAGCCTGAAAAATGCTTGTAATGCAACATCTCCACCTTTTTTTTTTGTTGAATTACACATTATATCTTCCATTAGCAAAGGTGGGTACAAATTCCAAAAATAAAAATAAACATTTTCAGTGAAAATGCAGGGATTAAAGCCCTATGTTCAACACTATGACATGAAATTTCTGCTGCAAGAAAAACACTGAATGCATCAAATGCAAGCAAATTTTTGTCTGTAAATGTCCAGGAATATACATTATTATCTTAATTTGTTTCCCCTCCAGCAGTCTCTCTGCTAATCTGGCGCTGCTCCTAATAAACATTTTGGATTGTTTCTATATGAGACCAAACACAAGTTTATCACTTTACTCCAGGGCATCTTTTACACCTGATAAGTCAAAGTTAAGAGTTTGCCAAGCAAAAAATAAATGGTGAAATACTAGAGTGAACTGATTGAACCTAAATTTGACTGAAATTGATGAAAAGACTTCAAAAAGTCCAAAAAACTGTTGATCAAGACTTCTTTAAAAGATAGCTTCTTATATGAAAAATGTTAAGAAATTTGGTTTGCTTTAAAACTTTGCACAATCCGGTATGAGCGTCTTATCACTTAATCTTAAAACAATGTGTCCAGAAGAGAGCAGCCCTCCGAAGTCTCCCTGGGGAATTAACATCATGAAGAAGTCAAAGAAAGCCGGACCCAAAGCGTTTGGTGTGAGGCTGGAGGAATGTCAGCCTGGTATCAACAACAAGGTGAGCCGCTCTTGACTCCATCTGTGTCTAAATTCAGTTTATTTTTCCCTTCTCATATCTTACACTGCAATCTGCTTGTTTTGCACCTTCCTTCTCAGTTTGTCCCAATGATCGTTGAGTTCTGCTGCGGTTTGGTGGAGGAGATGGGCCTGGAATACACCGGGATCTACCGAGTTCCTGGGAACAACGCCATAGTTTCGCTGCTTCAGGAACAGCTCAATAAGGGCGTGGACATCAACCCTGCAGAAGAGGTGAGGAAGCAGAAGCAGGCAGAGGATTAAGCTTCAATCTAGAACTTTTTGGAGAAGCTGGAAAATTAATTACATTTTCCAGGTCTGCAGAAGTATGTAAAAAATATGGAGAATGGAAGATATTTTCAGACTTGAATATCGAGTAAACTTTAGTATTTTACATTTGGAAAAAAATGTGGAAAAACTGGAGTCTGTTCAGTAGAGGAAAGTTTTTAATTTATCCATGCAAAATGTGTAGAAATCCTGAATGAACAAGAAACTTGAATTTCAGGGTCAGTAGATTTAATATTTTGATGTTTGTTGTGTGTTGTTTGTCTTTAGAAGTGGCAGGACCTCAACGTTGTTAGTAGTTTACTCAAATCCTTCTTCAGGAAGCTTCCCGAGCCTCTCTTTACCAACGGTGAGTCCACACACGTTCCAACAAGCCTGCATGGATGCCATTCTTGCAAATGTTATCAGATCATCCAACTCACTTGCTTTAATCTGTCCAACGTCTAAACAGACAAGTACAACGACTTCATTGATGCCAATCGGATGGAAAATCCATCGGAGCGACTGAAGACCATGAAGAAACTGGTTCGTCTTCGCTTTTAATCCCCAAGAATTTCAGAGAAGTTTACCGACCTGGCTGGTTGAACGGGTTCCCGTGTTTGTTGTTTTGTTGCAGATCCGAGATCTTCCAGATCATTATTATCACACTCTGAAATTCCTGATCAGCCACTTGAAGACGGTTGCAGACCACTCCGACAAAAACAAGGTGTGTGGAACGCCGTTTTGAAATCATCACACGCACCATTTCAGAGTACTTTGTGCTCAACTGCTGTTGGGGTTTCTTTTCCCGCCTCCTGGTGCGTTCAGATGGAGCCTCGTAACTTGGCTCTGGTGTTTGGGCCTACGTTGGTTCGAACCTCAGAGGACAACATGAAAGACATGGTCACCCACATGCCCGACCGCTACAAGATTGTGGAGACGCTCGTCCAACATGTGAGAGAAACACACACAAGTTAAAGCTGCACTATGCAACTTTTACAAAATATGTTTTTTCCATGTCACCATGTTGTGACAGTGTAATAAGAGAGGAAATCTGTGGAAAAAATTGAGCTCCTTCACCTCCCTCCATTGCCAGTGTTGTGGTTTGCAAAAATGCATCGGTTCCAGCAACCAATCAGATCCAGGAGGTGGGTCTTAGTGATGTCAGTTAACCTCCTGTATGTGGTGCTTAATGTACTGATGGTGGAAAAACAACTCACCGTTACAGAAAATCAATTTATCTGCCGTCATTTGTGGCCATGCTAACTAGACTTAGCATTGCTGGAAGGCTGTGCGGTGTAGTTTAGCAAAGAGTAAGGAAGAGGGTGATTGACAGTGCTAAGACCCGCCCCCTGGCTCTGATTGGAGGATTTCTTTTTCACAGATTATCTGTCTGACTTTATACTGTCACAACATAATGACAATTTTAACAAATATGTTAAAAGCATATATTTTTATAAAAGTAGTACACCTTTAAGACTTGTGTGTTTCATAACGTCTTTGTAATACTGAACGATTTTTCTCTGTCGTTGTTGCAGTGCATCTGGTTTTTCACAGACGAGCTCGACAAAGATGAGAAGGTAGGTTTCCAGTTGTGGCGTTCACATCTACACAGAGTACTTTGTGTACAGGGCTACAATGTTTATTAAATGTAAAATGCCTTCCCTTTATTTTTGCTAAATGTTCCGTTTTTCTATAATAAATGCAATTTACAAGTTTAGGTCTTGTTTAGCTTATTAATTTCAGAGCTTTTGTTGATCTGCAAATGGTAACATTGGTTTTAAAGTGGTAGCGAAACAAAACTGGTTAATTACCAATAAAAATACAAATATAAAATAACAGATGTATATTAAAAAAACATAAAACAAAGACTGCAGTGCCTTGCAAATGTATTGAAACCTTTTAACATTTCCACATTGTCATGTTAGAACCACACACTTTAATATATTTTATCTGAATTTTATGTAATAGATCAACACAAAGTAGCTGTAAAGTGGAAGAAAAATTAGCTTTTTTTAAAAAAACTAAATGTTCATATGTTTTTCTCTCTCTGTAGAATCTGCTTTTTTTTCCATTACAGCTGCAGATCTCTCAGGTCTCTTCCGCCTTTTTACTTTTACTAATTGTCGTTCATTCTTCTTAGAAATCTGCAGCAATTTTCAAGTTTTGCCACCATTTTGCAGCTAGATTTAGGTCTGAACTTGTTTCCTCTGAACCAAGAATAGTTCAGAGGAAACAAGTTCAGACGCTGCTCTTGCTGAGTCTTTACAATCGTTGCTCTGCTGGAAGGTGAATCTGCATCTCTGACTTAAGTCTTTTACCGCCTTTTTTGTTTTTTCGGTATTTTTTTTCCCTGACGGAAAAATCCAGTTTTCCGTCATCTTTGCATTCAACAGATTCTCCCACAAGAGTGGTGGATCTCTGCACTTCCTCCAGAGTTACCACATGAGAGCATTAACCTCTCTGGTTAATGCTCTCATGTTAGTTTAGATCAACATTTTGCTTTACTTCAGTTTTACTACACCAAAAATCTCCAAAGCTCCAGTTTAGAAAACACCTGACTCCAAGTTTTAGAACAGTCATAAGCACAAAGGTTCATGTAGATTTTATCACCTGTGCAGTAAATAATTACACAGGAAGGACAAGTTCAGTGGCATGTGTTATAACAGTTTAGTCTGTTTTTATCTGTAATTTCTAAATTAACTTGAGATTAGATGAGGTTGTGTTGATTATCAGAGCGGCGACACCTTTTCTGTAACTGATTAAATATTAACAATAAAAGAGAAACTAAACTGTTAAACACTACTTTTTATTTAAAGCTTGGGCTGTGGATAAGTCCCACTATGTGATATTCATTTAGGCAAATTAAATCGGTGGATAGACAGTTTGGGACAACAAAACTGGGCTTCTGTTAAAGCTTAACCTGCTGCACGAGCCCAATCTTTACGAGCTGAAAGCAGATAAAACCCAGAGATTACACAGTCAGCAGTCCAGGTAAAAAACTGCATTAGAATCAGTAATTTAAAAATTAGTAAAATGTAGGGTATTCTGTGGAAAATCTGGAGGATTTTAACAACAAAAGTCTCCATGACTCCACGCAATCCTGGGCAAACTATAAGTCCGCCCTTGCTGTTCCAATATGGTGAGCATCAACCAGATGCTAACATTCAGATGTTCTTCCAGGAACATACAAAATTCATATATCAGACTAAAAAAATACCAAGGAAATGAATCCAGACGGCATCATTATAAAAAATTTGTTGCACGTCTTATAAAACATTCAGCAATAAACACCCACTGAAGCTTCTCCTGGTAGTTTGTTTTTATCTTCACAGAAACATTTATTTTATTTCCAAGTGTAGCATATTCCAAGTGCAGCAGTTGCTATAAATAATGACTAGAAGTCTCTAGTAAATTATTGACCAGCACAGTTCACCCCCTGGCTTTGGAGTCTCAGATTCTGAGTTTTATGGACTTAAAGAAACTCCTACTTTATGGATAGAAAGTTGTGTTTTTACTCTAGATTTCTACCTTCTAAAGTTAATGTCTTTCTGCATGTCTCCCCAGACACCAGTGGACACAGAGGACGTCCAACCCGCCCCCAACATCGACCACCTTCTGTCCAACATCGGCAGGACTGCTCTGCTCGGCGAGGCTTCAGGTGAGAATCATTTGAATCTAATGCTGCTTTTCGTTCCCCTTTTTGTTATATTGCGAAAAGAGACTATAAAAAATAATTGAAACTGGAATGTCCAACTTTCCAACCAGAACTGGAACTCAGCATGAGAACCGAATCCTTAGATCAGAGTGTCTCTGTGTTTGACAGCATGCCTACACTTCTCTCCTTTCTGCTGATCTCTTTTTTTTTTCCTTCCATGTTGCTCATCTATCACTTTCTCTCTGTGCGTTTCTGCATTTCCTTCTCTTAGCTGAGCCTGTGGAGCAGCCACTGCGGTAGGACGGGAACTCCCCTGGCAGTGTGTGGGCGTGTGTGTGCGTGTGTGTGTTGAGCGAGTGTGTTATTGGTGGTGACGGCTTGTGTCTCCATGGTTTCCATTTCCCCTGGAAGTTGGCGTCCTCCCTGTCACTGTCAGATTGAGGTCTCTTTAAAATAAAAACCCTGCCACTTCAGTGTCGTCCCAGTTTGACTAATAAGTTAATGGGTGACTTGACCCCTGCTAAAGCTGCTGCTGTTTCTGACTCAGAGTGTTCACTTGTCACCAGCTGCGTTTCCATTGGCTATTTTGAAAATAAATTTGCTAAAAGCTGTAGTATGTAACTTTAATAAAAAATATTTTTTGACGTATTTGTTGAAATTGTCACCGTGTGGTGACAGTATGGTATGAGACAGATTACCTGTGAAAAAAATCAAGCCCCTCTGTGTTCTCTGAGTGCTAACTAGAAACAACCAATCAGATGCAGGAGGCGGGTCTTAGTACTGTCAATCATCCTCCTGATAGCACAGCCTGTACTGAATGCTAAGACTTGTTAGCATGACGGCAGACAAACTGTTTTCCTGTAACTATAAGGTGTTTATCCATCATTAGCACATTTAGCAGTGAGTACATGAGTTGATTGACAGCGCTAAGAACCTCTTCCTGGTTCTGATTGTTTTTGACTGGATCAGCAATAGTAGCTGAGGGAGAAGGTGGAGGAGATCAATCTTTTCACAAATTATGTGACTCATATTATGCTGTCACAACATGGTGACAGTTTAAACAAATATGTAAAAAAAAAACATATTTTTTATAGAAGTGATATACTGCAGCTTTAATAGAAACAACGATTTCAAAACTTGGTTTTTGATCAATTTTGACCCTAGGATGACGATTTGGACTCAAAACTGCAATAGAAACTTTTTTTCCTCATCACACAAGTAACATAATCAACAACTAAATATTGCCACTAGCTCAACCAATGAAGAAGAGGTAGGAGAATGATGGTGTAGCATGTTTTTAAATGACTTATTTACATGTGATCTTAATTGCGCTTCTTATTTAATTAGAAAATTGTGTTTTTCCGACATTAGCAAAATACTGACAAAATTTTGTGCACATTTATAATGGAAACACAGCTTCTGAGAGGTGACTCACTCTGACTGCAGAGCACAGTGCTCCACTCATCCTCCAGGCTTTTTTTTTTTTTTTTTTTTTCAAATCAATGTGGCCCCAATCATCAGGTTCCTCTAACCTCAGTAGTGACTCTTATGGGACTGTAGGTTTTGCCGTTTCCCATGTGCGGTTTCAAAGCTTGAGTGGTTATTCACTTCCAGAAAATTGTGTGAAGCTCCCAGATGACAACTGTGAGCCAAACCTTCTTGCTTGCACCTGAAAAAGAGCCGCAGGGCCAACAATTGTTTTATTTGACAAAGAAATGGCTTCTTTTTGGTAGTGTGAACAAGGGGTGAGCACAATATTTTGTGACACTATTGATAGCAATAAAAGTGAACACAACAACTATTTATATCTTCTTTCTGAACTATATGCATATGACATACAAATATTGCTTTGGAAGGACAAAATCAATTTTTAATATGTTTCTTTAGGACATTAATCACATAAAGAAGTGTGATTTGCATCACTAAACTGCAACAGTAAGTGCATTTAATCATATTTTCAACATTTACTTACTCTAATTGAAGAAGTGGACAAAATAGAAAAACTAACAATTTGAAAAATGCGAACACCTTCGGGGGTTTTTTCAAGCATCATTAACTGGAATTCATCATGACGATCAGTCAAAATTCTTATTATGATAAAATAATTATCATAAATTTATATAACGGCTTTTGAAAGTGGTGTATGACAGTAGTTGTATAATATACTGTAAGTATTGCTTAATAAATGTCACAAACTTTTAATTTATAACAAATTCATTAACTCTTTTAGACCCATTTCTATTCAGTTTGGTATTTGTGAATTCATATATTCACAAATACCAAATGCAAAACTCCAAATTATTAACCATAAAAGTCGCCAATTTGCAGATTGTTCTGTGGAGCGTAACAAACATATTTGGAAGAAAATACAGAATGGGAAGCTAAAATATCTAGGTGTGATGCTGCTTGACATGCTACCGGCTAGCATTTGCAAAGCAGCCAATCCAGGAGCGGCATTTATTGTCCTTGGTGCTGATTGGACCGTCTCCCCAAGAGCCGAGAAAAGAAAAGCCAAGAATATTAAGTTTTACAATAGTTCTAAGATTGTTTCCATTACGTATATTAAGGTACATTTGGAGTTTGAAATGATAACTGCCTATTAAAATAGGCAGTTATTAGTATTCTACAGGGGGTTTCAAGTATTGGTAGACTGCATCTATTCTGTGGTTCTGGTCCCTAAACCCTAGAAATACCAGGGGCTCCACTGTACATTGCAAATGAAAAAAAAATTAAAAAGAAAATGAAATTTTCTTGATTCTGGATTTATTTTAACATCCTGGGTTTCATTGTTGTCTCACAAACATGTAAGCTAAAAGTAATTTGCTGTTTTTTGTTTTTTTTTCTGTTGGAACTTAATAGGTTATATTAAGCCATATAAACTGTTTCTGTCTTGTATGGTGTTTTTTATTCTGACAGAAGTAGACACAAAAGTGCATTTAGCCTGATGGGGTTTTAGAAACCGGTAATAAAACAAACCATTTCAGAAAGCAGGTAGTCAAAACACTGAAAAATGTAACATGCAGTCCCTTCACACTCCAGAGATTAGAAACTTAGTTTGAAGTGGTTACATCCTAATTATCAGTTTGATTTGCCTAAACTATAAAAGCACAAAAGTTTTTAGTTATGTGCATTGCTTAATTTTCAGCTTGCTCTGCTAATATAAAATAAAAATGTTAAAATCAAATCAGGTCTCAAAATCTGAACCCTCTTTTCTGATAAGCATAAGATCATTTTGTTGGAAACGTTCATGCCGTTTTGAGTAGGTAACTCTGCCACCTAGAGGCGGTGGCCTCAAACTACATTAGGTTTGTTATCCTTTTGTAGCCAAATTATAGTAAGAATATATTTACAATTTTATTTGCTACTATATTTTCCCATGTCATGAAATATGTGCCAGGCTAGACCAATAATTTCATTTTTTGAGCTCAGAAGATTAACGTCAGAATCCTGAGGAAAAAAAGTCGAAATTATTATTATTATTTTTTAGTGGCCCTAATTCTCTTCCATGCTATCATAATATTCTTCATTCAACAAAAAGCATTTGGTCGTACTTTTTACCACCTGGTAAATGTTTAAATGCTTTGTGTGTCTGTGTTTGTGAGGAAATGCGTTTCCCACTTCCTTCCCTGTCGATGATTGGCGCCATCAGTGTTTGCTGTGGTTCCTAATGCACTCCAACTCCCAACTCCAGCCGCTGCTTCCCCTCAAATCATTGTCTTTCCCTCCAAATGCTTGAGTCTGTAAACTGGTGTGTTTGCTCTGGGTTCTGACATGATGAGAGGACACAGTGGAAGTTCACAACTCCAAATGAACTTATATTTATTTTGTTCTGTGCAAAAAGTTGTGAGTCTTTCCTTATTTCTTTAGATTTTGCTTCCAATGAGTCAGATTTTATTGTCGCCTTTTAAAGCTTTCTTGAGGAAATTTCTGCTGGAAATGGAAATGGAAACTTGTATGAAATCATCCCAAAAGTCCCTCAGGCTGAATGGAAAACTTCTTACCAAGATTATTTTTGAAATACTATAAGAAAATCTGACTCATTTGAAGAGCAGCATTTAAAAATAAAGGATGATTTTTTGTGTTGCAGCTTTGTGCTGCTGAAACGGCCTCTGTGTCCTCCACCATGACTGCTTTGACTTGTTAACTTTTTAACTTCTGACATCTTTATTTCTTCTTCCACAGACTCAACCAACAGTGACTCAGCTAAATCAAAGGTAACATCTCTCTAACACATGCATGATGGTTTGTTAAGCACAACGTTCTGGCCCAAAGTTTACACAAACTGGTACTTTTGGGATTTATTTATTTAAGATTGTTTTCTTTAAACTTATGACCTGAACTGTAATGTAAGGCAGAAAGTTTGTCAGGGTAACAGCAGCATTTCCTCCTGTCTCAGGGGTCATGGGGGTCAAAGAAAGACCTCACCGCCAAGGACTTCCTGGCTCTGTCCATCATGTCCGCCGTCACAGGCCGCAAGCGAAGGAAGCGCCACCTCGCCCGCCGCGTTGGAAGCAGCACCGATGACGACTCCGAGCACGAACCGGTGAAAGCGGGGCACCTTGGGATGGAGGAGGAAGAGGAGGCAGAGTCGCCAGGGGGAGACACTGCTCCTCGAGCTGAGGGAGAAGAGGACGAGGAGGAGGAAGACGACGACGACGATGAGGAGGAGGAGGAAGTTGTAGCAGGTGGAGAGAAAGAGGAGGCAGAAGAGGAGGTGGTAGTGGTTGTTCCGAGTCGGCGGTGCTGTGAAGAGGAAGAGGAGGCAGGAGGAAGGCAGACAGCTATTTTGTTGCAGGAGGAGGCAGTGCAGGCGGAGGAGGTGAAGGGCCCATCGTGGAGAGCGCCAGAGGACGCTCGCTCCATTGTCTCTGGCTACTCTACCCTTTCCACGTTAGGGCGAAGCTTGGGGTCAGAGGGCAGGGGCGACGACGCCGACGACGAGCACAGCGAGCTGGTGAGCGAGACGGACAACGAGAGCGGCTTCGTCTCGCGCTCCCTAACCCAGGAGAGACCCAGCAAACAACCGACGACGCCCACGAACCAGCCGCCATTGGCACCTCGCAGCTTCCTCTACTCCCAGTGCAAACCGCCGGTTCTCTCGCCCATGAACCTCCTCGCCCCGGCAACGCCCGCCGTTAACTCAGCCGACTCTATCGAGAGGAGCGAAGGAGGAGCGCGCTCCAACACGCCTTCCTCTTCCTCCTCCTCCAACGCTCACAGACTCCACTCGCGGCCTTCCTTCAACTCCCACAAGCTGATCCAATGCGACACTCTGGCCAGAAAGAAACTGAAGTCGGAGAAGACCAAGGTCCGCTCCCTGGACCTGCCGGAGTTTCAGGTTGAGGGGACCGGCTCTGGGTCCGACAGCGCACCGAAACCAAAGCGAGACCCCTCCAGAACAAACGCTTCCTCCGGCAGCAGCCAGGAAAGCCTGCGCCTGTCCCGGCCGAGACCAGCCCTGCCGCCCAGCGAAGCCGCCTCCTTCACCCCGACCGGCCCGGGCAGCATATCTCTGGCCGAGCACGTCCGGGCTCGCCTGCTGGGCTCCGCCGACGACCTGCGCAGTGTGGGGCTGCGAAAACCTCCATCACCCGAGACGCGGAGGAAGAAACGAGCGTGGAGGAGACACACCGTGGTGGCCTCACCCACCGAGACGTCCGACAAGAGACCCCCACTGAGTGTCAATGAGTTCCCGCTATCCCCTGTCAACCAAAACCAGGTGAAAACTCAAGGAGCAGACAGTCTGGACCAAGAACCAGTTACACGCCAAGCCCCCACTTCCAGATTCCACCAGTACCTGTGAAAGCCTCCAGGTGCGATCCATTTTGGCATGGCAAGGGGTACCCCAGTGTTGCCAAAGCTTTAGGGTTTTTTTTTTCTTTGCTTTTTTCTTATTAAAAACAACTTTCCTGTGCATAGAAGATACAATATGGTTGCCGTCCATATAGCATCTGGCGCACCATATAGCACCAGATGCTATATGGTGCGCACAAGATAGTATGTGATGCGCACCATGCTGTGTCTTGTGCACTTATTAGTCTAATTTTATTATTTTCTTCAATGTCCCTTTAGGGGCTTTGTATAAGACATGAACAAAACTCATCATTAACGCCAAAAATTCACAATTTAGTAAAAACAGGCATCCCTTCCTTCCCCACTCACAGGAGAGATGCTCTCATTTGGTCACAGGAGGGAGCTATTGTGCAGCTTTGCTCTGGTTGAGAAAAAATGGTGCTTCTAGCTAATTCAGCTTTATGGTAAATGTTACAAAAACTATCATGCAACAGGAGTAAATTCAGCAGATTTTCGTTTATCCTGCTACCAGTCTTCCTGACTTCGCTCACTGTAAAACTCCCGTTTTTAGTCCAACACAAGGACACAGATGTCTGTCTCTACTTGTTAGTAACGTCTATGAGTGTTTGTGCAGAAATGATCACGTTTTGTAGCATTTTGTACAAAGCCTTGTTAAGTTAACCTATGTAAATATAAATGTTTGTTTTCACCTGTGATTTTTTTTTTTAGTTATTTTTATATGGTTTACAAAACGTGCACAGAGTGCAGTCATTTCTTTCAAGAAGTTACTTGAAATGTTTCCCTTAATATATTATTTTTTTGTTTATATTCAATATATATTATATATTTTGTATTAAAGTAAAAAAAAACAGTACTTTTATTGTTCATTGAACCTCTTGTGCGTACCTGTTGGAGGGAGATAAACACGACTAAAGCTGTTCCTTATTTCTCCGTAGATGGCCTTTCTGATTCACAGCACTGTGCAGACTACCTTTATTTCCTGAGATACTGACTTTTTAATGAAAGCGATCTACTTTAAACAAACATCCATCAAATAAACAATCTGGGGATTGCATGTAGCAAGTCCAGCAGATCCCTTTGGGAGAGTTTGCAGGCGCATCGGCATGCCGACTGCTGAGCTCATCGTTGTTTTCGCGTTACCTCAGATCTCATATATTTTCACCTTTTTAGTTTGGGCTCTTTTTTCAGCCCATCCCCACTGAGCATTCATCTGTCAGTGCAGTTTTTACCTTGGGGGATGTGTGTGGCTGGGAGTTTTCCATAAGGTCAGGTTCTTAATGAATCCTAACTGACTGGTTGAAATGGTACAATGGAGAAACTGAAAACAGGTCTGTGGAAAGTGTCCCCCGCCTCACACATTTATTCTGTTTCTCCTTTTAGTTGCAGCTGTAATTTGATAATAGGAAACGTGTGACATCGTAAATAACCTGAGAAAACACTAGAAGCAGTTTTTATATAATGGTTTAATTTATTAAAGGGAAAAAGCATTAAATCTTCCATCTTAGTTACATCATAAAACGGGGTAATTAATCCTGTTTCTGTAACCCTGAAGAAATCATTTAAAACAAAAAGTAGAAACAAATATTTAAAAAAGCAACTTGCTCTGACCCAACAAAGTCTTTGACATTTATCAGTCTGGAAATCCATTTCTAAGCCTGTGGGACTGCAGAGAATCACAATAAAGAGCTGTGAACCACAAATGACAACTTGGAACGAACCTTCCCCAGGAGTGGCTGACCTACCAAAAATTAGTCCAAGAGTGCATTTATGACTCATCCAGGAGGTCACAAAGGATCCAAGAATAACATTTATAGCACTGCAATTGTCTCAGTTAAATTCAGTGTTCATGATTTAACAATAAGAAAGAGGCTAAATTAATGAATTAATACACTAAGCATCATTCGGAGAGTCCCAAGACAGACGCTGCTGTCCAAAAACAACACAAAGGTCCAAATAATAACTCGATGATTCCCAAAACATTTCAGAAAACGAGTGGAACTGTTTGGACTTTATTAGAGTAACATAAATTTATCCGACAGTCAAATACGGGGATGGTAGTGTGATGTTTTGGGCCTGCTTTTCTGCTACTGATTGAACCTCAGATTTTGCTCTCTGGGGATTACATTTTCTAAAATATCACCAAACTGGTTTGGGTTGCTTTTTTCTATTGATAAATAAAATCGTCATTCAAGGGGAGGAAACGGTTGAGATGGTAAGAAAGCTACCTTTAAAACTGCTTTTTGTACTTAATTTGTACCATAATATAAAACATCCAAATGTGACCAAAAACGAAGAAATGTGTAAGATGGGGAACTTTTTCACAAAACTGTATAATAAAGTCTTATGTGTTTAACCATCATAAAGAACCACAAACAACTTCTCTGACCAAATATTCCAGTGAAGAATGATAAAGTTCTAGTTTTTTCTTACCTCGATATTCTTCTACAAGTGCCTGATTTTCTGGAATGTGTTGTTCTGCGGTGCCATGCGCAGGTCTCGTCTTTTTTTTTTATTTCGTTTTGTTGTATCTGGATCCCCTCCTTTCTCCCGACGTGGCTGACCGACCCAAAGACGTGTACATTGAACTCCGAGTGGAAAACTAAAAAGCACACTTCAAGCCAAGGACGCATCTATGCACTCCCTTCGCCTTCAACAAGAGGCGCTTATAACAGCTGTTACTAATGCTGCTAAGACGAAGGAAACAATAAAAGGCATAGAAATCCCTCAGCTGCTTTTGCTCCCCCCACCCCGAAACACACTGAGGTCATGTGAATATGGTACACCTAACAAGTCCTACCCTAAAACCACATTAGGTCATGGCAGATGATATCAAATTTCCTAAAGGTGAACAAACCTCATCTGTTGTTGTGTGATGTACTGAAATGTGATTTTATCTAATGTTTATTGTTGTATTTTAAAACTAAATTGTTTTGTACATACCTTAATATGTAACATACTGTATTGTGTACATTTGGAATTGATTTTGACTATAATTGATGACTTAAAAAAAAAAAAAAAAGGAAAAAAAAAAAAGCTTGTCCGCCTGAAACTATTTCCCTTGTGGCTGTTTGCTTCAAAGCAAAAGGTATATGATGTAAATAAACAGAAATCTTTAAAAGAAGAGTTGTGAGTTGGGTTTTTGTTGAATGTCGCCCCCTGGAGGTGGCAAATGAATAAAGTTTTTTTTTTTTTTTTTCAGTCTTAATGTTTGCTTCTGCACAAAAAGGAAACTGCATCCAAATCTTTGAGGCCACTTCCCGTTAAATGCTGCGGTTACAAATGTATGCAACCAGAAGTGCAAATGCACTGTAATAGTAGGAACATGCACAAATTAACTTTAGATTTGCTTCCTTTTGGAACTCTAATAAATCCATTTCCTCCTGCACTGTCCCAATGTGAAATCATTACAAAGGGGGAAAAAAAAAGCCTTGTGATCAAAAGCATCAAACAGCTGCTTTCAGTGACTGCTTCCTGTATCTTCTACGATCAAACTTTACAACAAGACACCTTTAATCAAAACTTTTTTATTATTATTATTTGAACCAATTATAACACACAACTGTCAAAATGGTAAGTCTGGAGTTTGCTTTTGCAGAAAGAAAAAAAAAAAAAAAAAAAAAAAAAAGGTGTTGGCAAGCTGCTCTACTTTGCTGTCATTTCTTATTTGATTTCTGGAGAGAAAATTATTATTTTTTTTTTTCAGTTGAAACATGGAAGAGTTTGTCAGCAGATATTCCTATAAAGTTGTACTGGAAAAACAGAAATCTGGTATTGTTAAACGTCTTTTTTTATATATATAAAAATGGAGAATAGTCATATTGAAATATTTACATCTCCTGAAGAAAATTTAACAGGACAGCTTACAGCCCAAATGAAAAAAGAAACGTCATGTTGGTTATTGCATCGCCGTGCAACGACTTCTTTGTCCAGACAACAGACTGATTACAGAAACTGATAACATTTTTTTTTTAAGAAAAAGAACAGTAGTCCATTTTTTTTATTTTATTATTATTTTTACCTTCTTGAATTGTTTTTGAGGGTTTTTTTTTCAATTCGTAGCGACCTGCCCACTCTCCTTGGTGGGCTGACTCTGGAGGAGCAGCTCGGTGTTCTCGGCTCTCAGTCTCTCCAGCTCCAGTTCCATCTCCCGGAGTCGGACCTGGGAGTTGTCCGCGGCGGCCACGGGCTCCACGGCGCGCCGCAGCCGGTTGTTCTCCTCCTCCAGCCGGGACATGCACTTCTCCAGCTCCAGGTACTCCTGCACCAGCTCTTGTTTTGTCATGTTTTGCAGACTCTCGACATGGTACATCTCATAGGTTTCGGAAAAGTCCCGCTGGAGGTACTCTCCACCTGCGTTCCCGGGCCTCCCGATGCCGTCGCTGCCTCCTCCTCCGCTGCCGTCGTCGTCGTCTTCCTCCTCGTTGTCGAAGAGGTCCTCCTCGCTTCCAGTGTCCTCCATGCGACCCCCGACCCCGGAGAGCCGCCGGACCCCGGTTTCTGTGTTGAGGTCGGGCTCCTCTCGGTCGTGCTCGTCCATCAGGAACTGGGTGGTGTTATAGGGCGCGACGGGGAGCCCCTTGGCGAACATCTCCTCCCTCATCCGCGAAGCCCTCACGGTCTCCCGCTCCTCCAGGGCTTTCTTCTCCTCCCACGAAAGTTTGTTATAGGGCTTCCAGTGGCGTTTCTTCTTCGACGTCCTGCGCCTGTGCCTCTTTTTGCCCAGACGTGCTTCCAAGCCAGTGTCGGAGTCGATGAGTAAATTTTCCACTCCCGACCGGTTCAAAGTCTCCTGCAGCGGGCCGTGTTCGCCTTTTTTCCCGCGTCGCTTGTGATCAGAATCGGGTGAAGCGTCGGAATCGGTTGTTTTGTGAGGCTCGGTAGCATTCGGGTACTTGGAGAGCTCGTTTCCGGCTGCTGAAGCGGGACACACCTCCCTCCGTCCGCCTTTCATTTGCCATAACTTGTCTGTGTTGATATCCTCGCAGCTCTCCGCTCGACGCTTCTCTGCTCTCTGGCGCCCCCTCTCGCCGTTCTGCGGTCCTCCACGGTTGTTGGCTGGGAGATGCTCCAAAGCGTCCCCGCTACTCTCACCTGATGGACTGCCTGAAGTTACCATGCGATGGGTCTGCTCCGCTGGCTCCGTCATCCTGATGATATCCTTCTTATTGGTTCCGTTTTAGCACATCTTAGAGCATGTTCATGCCCAATAGGCAAAAATTCAAAGTTCGTTAAAAGATGAAAAAAGTAATTTTTTTTTTTTAAGAAAAAAATAAGATTTCCAAAAATACTTAAAATGTTTAAAGAAAGTTAACTTTCACGTCTGGAAACAAACTTCCGAATAAGTAAACACTTGTTACTCCTCCAAGGATTTGTCAGAGCAACTGTCGCTAACTACCATTAACTGTTTCAGTGCTGTCAAAGGCCGCCGTCACTCAGAGACTGCGTTTCACCGTCACAACTGTGTCCAGTGTGCTACAGAAGAAGAGGGAGTCCGTGTTTATATAGCAGCTCCGCCTCTCTCTGTGCGCATGCCTCTCCTTGTTACCTCTACTGAATTCTGGGATACGCTGTTCTCGTTACAGTAGCGCTAATGCGTGAGACGTCCTCTCTAAACTACATAGTCCACAAGTCTGCCGTAACTGATGAGATTTTTAACCAATGAGAGAGTACAATCATTCGCCCAAAAAAGACCACCCTCCTTTTTGTTGATTGGATTGCAGGAAAATTTTGCTGTTGCTAAGCTCAACTAATTTTCTGATTGGACAGCATTTACTGTCAATCAAAAGAGCGCGAGCTACACTAGAAAAGCAGTCCCGGGCATTTTTATGGGCACTAATATTTACAGAGAAAGGGGTAATAAGTAGATATTTTGATTTAGAAACTGGTTTTGATATTCTAAAATAGTTTAAATATTTAGTAGAACTGAGTAATCGTATATTCTACTCCGAAATGTGCGACGCACAATTATTTGGAGCCGAAAACATCGAGAAGTAATTGAGTACAAAAATGTAAGCCCCCTGTATTGCAAGGAATATGAAGCGGTCCTTGCACAGAATGTAGTCCGTTTTCAGTGTTAATGTAAAATAATAACAATAAAGCAATCTACTCTCTAAATTAAATAATTTTAAACGGATATATAAATAAAGATATATAACTTTTGTGTGCTACTAGTATGATTTGTGAGTTCGTTTTAGCATTACGTGTTGTGCGGAGTGATATGTCGTAAGGCTGGAGCTTTGGGGGTGAACACTTAAACCAGCGTAAACAAACGACATTTATTGTGAAGCCGCCGCTATGGTCACACTACCGAACCCCTCGTTGTCAAAGGGTGGGTCAGGCGATCTCACACCTGCTTAATAATGCTGCTATCATCGACGAAATGGTGTAGATCGTGTTTTTTGGGCAGTCCCAAATGTACAATGTTTTTACACCGTTGCTTTAAAAGCTAAGGATAAGTTGGCTAACGTTAGCTGTTAACGTTAGTTAGCGAACGGAGCGCTGCGTGGTGTTGCTCGAAAATTAAAACACTGCATCCTTTCAATGTTATTGTCAAATCACTCGAACCAAAAATAACTAATCCGAAGCTTGGACATGACAGTCCCGAACGGGAAATAATTCCTGACGGGCATATTTGAAGAAAACGTGACGTTCTGCATAAAGCTAGACTAGCTAAAGCTAACTAGCTCGCTCCACGATGCTATGTTGTCATAATCTAAGTAAATAAAACAAAAATAATGTTAAGTAACATTTTATTAAACATGTGCTCTAATTCTGTTCATGGTAGTCTATTAAAATAAAACTAGCAACAGAAATGACTATTTACTCCTCAGTCGACTAGGCCAACGTGCTTTCATTGGCTCCGTTTAATTCCTGGACTAAGACAGTTCCCGTGCAAGTTTTCCATTACATTGTTATCTTTAGTTCAATAAATTTAAGGTTTGCTGCATGATTTCAGAGAAATACAAATCATAACCTGTACTATATTATAAGCAAACTGGGAATAACTACTGTTTGCATTAAACGGCAGCACAACTTCGATTAACTGCTATTGCTTCAGGAAGTAGTCAGTACCAGATATTTGCTTTAGTTCTCGGGTAGTTAACAAGCCTGTAAATGGCACTTTCCTAATATTTCACAGTTTAAACTGCCATATAGCCCCTTTATCTGCTTTTGCACAAATATAAAATTAAACTACATAGGTGCAAATAGATAAACCAGGCAGTGGAGTGTTATTTAGATTTTTTGTGTTTCACATTTTTTCAGATAAACATAATTTAATGTGTTTGAATTCATTATTGTGTTCACAACACTGTATTTATCTTCAACTCTAAATGCTTAGCTAACACATCCACATATTTTTATAGTACCCTCACAGCTTCCATAAACTATTTAGCTTTCATTAAAAAGGAGAAATGGGTTATTTGCTGTGTGACCTTTTACAGGGAGTCACTGGGAGTTATTGGTTTCCTCCAAACTCTGCCTGTAAACACCAGGAATCCAATGGCTCCCAAACAACACACAGGCCAACTACTTCTACTAATAGAAACAGGCCCAGTTTCACCCCTGGCGAATAAGCAAGCTGAACTGTGAATTCTTTGAGGAAGAGGAGGTACACTTCTGTTAATGTGAAACCCTGACGACTGGTAAGACTGGGAAACCATTCCAGAGCTGCCCCCATATTCCTCAAATCAAGGAGCAGGAGCTGCAGCTACACAGCCCAAGCTGCTCCTGCACAGATCACTGCCTCTGAGGATTAGCAGACATGACTTAATCTCACACTCAGTCTAACCTGGTTATTGCTGCTACTGAGCATAGATAAAAGATATTAAATGATGTAATTTGAGGCAAAATACAAGGGGGGTTCATAAAGACAGAAAGAGCAAATATAGTTTTTTGGTGAAATTCAAAAACTGATCCCGCGGCTGCATCAAGTTAAAGAAAACCATTACCTCAAACATTGTACCTCCCAACTCCCCAAACCTGCTTTTTGTGTGTAGTTGTGTCATTATGTTTGTTTTCCTGGATAGATCATAGTCTTTCTCCCAAGTTTCCCAGCTGCTCTGTGTTGTAACACGCACAAAATATTAATCATCTAATCAATGTCCATATAGTATGAAGAAGAACATTCACTTTCAGTTTAATGGATCACAACAAACGCATGAACAATGTATTGCATGCACTGAAGGCAGTTTAAGCTTTGGGGAATTTTTTTGAAGTTGTGCAAATGATACAAATCACCAACAGATGGCGCTTCTGCCCCATTTACTGATAAATTAAAGCGGAGTTATCTTCTTTTTTTTTTACTATGGCTTTCAAAATAAAAGCTTAATTACTGGATTGCTGTAAAAGGGAAATCCACATTACAGCCTTAGATGAGTCCAAAATAAAGGTCGCAGATTATCTGTAGAATACCACATAATGTTTGCTTATTTTATACTAAACCATGTTCACTCCTTAGTTCCACATTTTTTGTTTAATAATTTTTTTTTCAATACATCTTTAATTATGTCCTATCATTATAAAGGTTCGCCTGAGATTATTTTTTACATTTTTGGATGTCACAGAGCCATTTTTGGAGCATTTCAATGTTCAATATATCAGTACAACACTTATATCCTTATTTTTCAAAATGTATATGTTCTTAATCCATAACAAGCATACAAAATGCAAAAACGTGCAAAAAAAATCACAAAACATTACATTTGTTTTATGATTTTTAACATATTTTTGTAAATATAAAAATGGCCTCTTTATCCCTCAAAATTGCCAATACTTAATTTTTTTAGCTAAAGCCAATTTTATGATATGTAGCAATAAATAAATAGAAATGTTTTATTTTATTTATTTCCAAACAGGTTTTAAAAAAACAATAGAACAAACAATCAGGGGGACAGAGATAAACATGTGCATACATAACCAAGAACAAAAGAATTTGTTTATTTGTTGTTTTTATCAGAAGAGTAGTAACAGTGTCTCAGGAACTTTGTATGTTATGCATAGTTTGCATAAATCACATATACACATAATGAAACTTTTTACGTCAGCACAGTCCATGTTCTTGTCATTCATCGTCTTACAAGGACAATATTTTTTACCATAACCACCGGAGCTGTGGAAGTCCTTGTGGCAGTTCCTGTCTACAATGACACAGAGAGGAAGTTTGCATGCCTCACATATGAAGGGAGTACATTTTGCACAAAGCTTGCACTTTCTGCGCCCCTTTGTTGCTTTCTTTTCACCAGTTGCCCCCTCAATGATTGCAACAGGCAAGTGCTGATTGCTCATGGTCGGGATTGTTTGTGAGACTCCACAGAGCTCAGTTGTCAGCTGCTCCCGAAAGTCCTGGTGTGTCATAGCCTGCTGCGTCAGTTGACCACACAGCTCTTTATGAAGTAGATAGCTGTTTGTAACAGCAATGTCAATGAAATGGATCATCATGCACCATTTTCTGCTCTTTCGCTGTGAAGAGTAGGAGCCAATCAGCTGGTCTGACAAGTCCTCTCCCCCCAGGAAGCGGTTGTAGTCTATGACAGCTGGCGGCACCAGAAACTCGAGTTCTTGGAAGTTTTCCTCCAGCCTTGTCCATTCTTTTGATGGTGTCTCCTGAAAAAGCAGTGTGCAGAGTAGAACACCCACTCACCTCCCTCATTTTCATCCATTTGACAAAAATGAGAGGTCCCTCTCTGATCCATCTAATAGACCCTCGTGGCAATTTTTTTGTCAGGGTATTCTCATTTGTTTTCGGGACACCAACTCTTGTGTTTATGAATGTCCCACATGCTCCAAACCCGAGCTCATGAAGGTGATTGAACAGTGTTGGGCTGGTGTAAAAGTTGTCACCATAAATGTGATACCCAGATCCCAGGTAGGCTTTATTGATGAGAGACATGACAGCATCAAAGGACAGCCCCTTTCCAGAAGGCTGAGAGGACCTCCCAGTGTAAAATCAACGGTGTAAATCTGGCCTGTGTTGTCAGACAGCATAAAAAGTTTTATCCCCCACCTTGTTGGTTAACTCTTTATATATTACTTCAGGCCAATTTTTGCTTTTGTGGCTACCATCCGTTCATCAACAGAGAGGTGTTGCTGGGGATGGTACACAGTTTTGCAGGCAACCTGCAAACTGTCATACAGGGGGCGCAGCCTGTGAAGACAGTCATATTCAGGTGTGCCTTTCTTGCTGTCATTGACAGCATCAGCCACAAGGTCACTCATGTGAATGTTGGCAGTGATTCTGAGGAACCGATCTCTGGACATTACTCAGCAGGGGTGCGAAAGCTGAAATATTGTGGTGGTTCTCCAGAAATCTCAGATTTTTGGTCGTTTCAGAATCCCCATGTACAGTGTGAGCCCAATATACTGATACATTTCCCCTTCCGTGTCCATTTAAATTTTTTACCGACAGCCAAATGTCTTGCTGCATTTTTGTTGGTGTTTACACACAGAATTTTGATGGTAGTCTGGTCGAAATACATTTTGAATAGATCTGACGGACATGGATTACTGTTACTATATGAAAGTGGTGGCTGCACACCTGGCTTTCTTTTTGGGAGGAAACGGAGTGGAGGATGTGGCAAATGGTCAGGCTCCTTTTCTGTTTTCCAGCTGCCTTTGTGACTTGAGTGTATTTCTGACTTGGAGCGCTTTCTTTTATTTGCTTTAAGCTGACTCTTCTGACTTCCTTTTCTCCCTTTTCCTCCCGCCACAACAGGTACAATATCATCTTCATCCTCCGCATCCTTTTTCTCTTCATCACCCTTCTCCTCCACATCATCACCAGCACTGCACAGAAGTTACAGATGAGTTAGATTTTTCAGTGTGAAAATAATGACATAAAACAATCACACGTTTTGTGTGTGTTTCTCTCACGTACAATATTTTATATATATATATGTCCTTACATCTCATAGAGTGGATCTATGCCTTCAATAAAGTCCGCTTCATCTCCACTGTCGGCAGTATCCGAATCAGAAAAATCCATAGAAACTTCATTCTCATTATCAGCTAGTGGGGTGAGCTCCAAAGCTTTGCACAAAGGATAAAACTTCTTGCCTCTGGGTGTTTGTGGATCCATAAATGTGTGTGTATTAAGTGTATGTGGTGTTTGGTGTGTGTTGGCTGCGTGTATCTAGAGAGGGGGAGAGGGGGAAAGAGGGAGAGTTTGCTAAAAGTGAGCCAAAAAAAATTCAAGCCGCCGGAAATGCAGTCAGTGCTTGTTGTGTACGGAGCCGACTAGGTGACACGGGGAATTTTTTTTTTTCTTTTGCGTTACCTCACAAAAATATTGCGTTCCCTCGCAATGTGCTTACTGCAATATTTTCTGGGCTATTTTGTAAACAAAAATGTCAATTCAAAATTTCAAATGTATGCACATTTAAGGAGCCTCAGTGTTTATTCTTAACTCTTTGGTGCAAAAAATTGATTGAAAATCAATTTATTCCCTGCATGTTTGTGTCTGTTTGTGTAAGGTTGTGACAGAACTGAAAAAACGAGATATTAACATACATGGAAAAACTTCAGGTGGTGCAGTTGGTAGCACTGTTTCCTTGCAGCAAGAAGGTTCTGGGTTCGATTCCCGGCCTGGGGTCTTTCTGCATAGAGTTTGCATGTTCTCCCTGTGCATGCGTGGGTTCTCTCCTGGTACTCCGGCTTCCTCCCACAGCCCAAAAACATGACTGTTAGGTTAATTGGTCTCTCTAAATTCTCCCTAGGTCTTAGTGTGAGTGCACGGTTGTGTGTCCTGTATGTTTCTGTGTTGCCCTGCGACAGACTGGCGACCTGTCCAGGGTGACCCCACCTCTCACCCGGAACATTAGCTAGAGAGGCACCAGCACCTTCCGACCCCACTAAGGGACAAGGGTGTACAGAAAATGGATGGATGGAAAAACTTCACGAAAGCCTTGCATTATAACAGAAAGTACAATGGACACCATAAGAAAGGCTTACAATATTCAATCATGCCGCATTAACCAATCACGAGTTTCATTGCGAGAAAACGCAAAACCTATTGCGAGGTAACGCAAAAGAAAAAAAAATTCCCCATGTTCCTTAAGGGGCTCCGTAGGATCCAATCCAGGAATCCTTTTTACTATAAATCTGTGAAAGCAAACAGCACTCTGGGACACTTCCATTGTCAAAAAAATAAGTGTAACACTTATGGTTTTATATACAAAAAAGAATTATTGCTCCACCTTATGTGGTTTGGAAATAGGTATCAAATAGGAGCAAAAAGGTTAAAGAAAGAAGAACTGCATTCGGTAGATTAAGACCCAGATGCAATTTATCTTCAATATATGGTGGGATATGTGCATATTTGACAGTTAAAATAGAAATTAAATAGGAGGTAAACACTGTGAAAAAGTGTTTATCTCCCTACAGATTAATTCTATTTTTGCTTTTTTTGTCAAACGTGAACATTTCAGATCATCAAACAAAATGAACTATTGGATAAAGATAACTTGAGTAAATACAAAAAGTAGTTTTCAAATAATTATTTCATTAAGGAAAGAAAGCACCAACCTAAACATCCTTGTGTAAAAATAATTTAAAAAAATCAATTGGTGCAAACTTTTTTTTTTTAATCACAGCTTTGCACATTTATAGCGCATTATTTAAATGCTTAAATAAATAAAATGTATAAGTGCAGTCTGTACTGGGACGTAAACATTGTTAGGTATTTATTTTATTTGATTATGTTCTGTGATTCAGCGTATCAGCTTTAAACGTTGAAGTCAGTGGGCGGGGCTAACGCTGCTGTACAGAAGGTGATTGGTCTGCAATTAAAGTCCGTTTAAAGCGCTTCACGGTCGACTAGTAATTATAGCCTATATACTATTTTAATACATACTGATATTAATTTTTAGTTGATGAGTTAGACTTATAAGTATTTAAATTGTAATAGACCCAATTGTATTTGTTGAACTTTTACATAAAGCATCGTTTATATAAAAATTGACTGAAAAAATATTTTTGTTTTAGATTGAGGCACTTTTAGCTAAAGAAAAGTTCCCTTTAACTGCTTCCTGAAATTAGTCGAGCGTCCCTGCTGTTTTTTATCCTGTTTCCTGTTTGTTGGTGCGACGTAAAGAGAAGCAGGAGGATGAGAGGGCGCCCGAACCTCGCTGTGCGCCTGTACGCTTGGTTTGGGAATAGCGTTACGCCCAGGCATGGAGATCACCGTCTGGGGGAGGGACTTTTTTCACGTGTGGAAAAGGGAATAAATGTCTCTCTCAGCTGTCTCCTCCAAAGCTCGGGGACTGTCTGGGACAGCTTTCAGACACCTGCGTCCTCAAACCTTAAAGTTAAGGGCGCGCGTAAAATACCCGGGTAGCCAGAAGCTGAAGTCGCGTAAACTTTAGAGTTTCGTCAAGTGTTAATAATGTTAGGCAGCGGCAGCAAGTCAGCGAACACCGGTCCTAAGGAGCAAAAGGGGACCGCGGCTGAGAGGACCAGGGACCCCATTAGGAGGCTCGGTAAGTAAATCTGAAATCTCAGTGTTGTCATAAAGTCGTGTGCGTGAGACGAAACGGAAGTGCACCTCTGCTGGCATTGTTTTATTGTCAACATTGTGTTGACTATGCGAAACTGATTTTGCGCGTCGACTGAAACAGACTCTCTTACACCAACTTATGACGTCTTATGTAAAATAAAACCCGTTTTTACCTCCTGACCTCTGCTTTAAATATCTCTAATCTGGATCTGCGTCTTTTTTCGCTTGTATTCACATGAATTGACCTGCAGTCCAACAGCTACATGGTTGTTCTGCTTGAGGAAAACAGCGCAGCAGCTTCTCTGTGTCAGAGTTTGCTCCTGATCACCAGATAATCTCTGGTCACTGACGCATCTAATATATCTGCTTGCGGTGAAGGATGTGAATCAGACTTTTCTACATTCTGATCACAGTCCCTCTTGCTAACAGCTACACCTTATCCCGAAATAGATTCCTGCTGAGCAGCCACTGAGCGCCTGTCAGAATCTCTGACATTACACAAGATGACTGGAAATGTGGATCAGACTTTAGGCTCACTGTACCTTTTGACTTAACTATCCTGGCTGAACCACCCTGAAGTTCCTTGGATTCATTAGCAACTTAGAATATCAGTTAAATGTAAATTTATTTTACAATTCAAAAAGTAAAGCTGATATATTCTTTTATATTCTGATTACTCACATGTATTTCAGTTCCTTATTTCTGTTTCTTTTCATGAATATGTAAATTCCGTTTCTTGGAAATTGAATATGACCTAAGATAAATGAACATGGAGAATTTTTTAAATTGAGAAATCTTATGGCCTACACAATGGGAACACTCCTGACTTGGCATTTTGTCCAGCAGACTGTTGATGAAACTGGCCACAAGGAGGTTGAGTCACACAAAGGTTGTTGCAGAGGTTGGCTGTTCGTGAAGTGCTATTTCAAAGCGTATGAATGGAAAGCGTAGTGGAAGGAAGAAATGTGACACACAGCAACAGTGATATTCTTGAGAGAATTGAGAATCAAAACCCTTTTAAGAGTTTGAGAAAGATTTATAAGCCATGGACTCTGGCTCAAGCTGCATTTCGGTAACAAATGTGTGCAAACCCTTATCTATATTCCCCTAATGTTGAGAAAAAACAAAATTTTCTAATTGCACTGTTTCCATTAAGTAAGAAACACAAATAATATCATGCGTGAATAAGTTTGTTCATATTATGAGTCATTAAAAAACATGCTGCATCAACCACATCCCATTGACATCTTTGTGGTTTCCACCAGTAGCAACATCTGGTTGTTGATCCTGTGACTCGTGAAGCAAAAAACAGAAAAGTGCAGTTTTGTGAAATAAACCAATTAAAAAAAAAAAAAACCTCATCCTATTACCAAAATGTTTTATAATTTTTTTTTTTTTTTTTTATTTTGGCATGTATCCATTAAGCAAATTTATTTTCTTAATATCATATTGCGCAATGTCTGTGCGAGGAGTGGAGACCCAAAGAACCCAAGCTGTTTGGGATCCAGTGTGAAGCTTCATCAGTCAGTCTGTCACATCACCAGTTTTTGCCATCCAAGAATGGTAAATTACCCTTCAGAAAATATAAATCCTCAGAATGGAAATTATTTGAAATGAATGAAACAGCCACTGAGAACCAGGAGGCAGGTTTTAGCGCTGTCAATCACCCTCCGTGTGCTGCTGCTTACCTCTCCTGCCCCCCTTGCTCTGTCATATGTGCTAATTCTAGTTAGCATGGCCACAAATAATGATGGATAAACAGTTTTCCTGTAAGGGTAAGTTGTTTCTCTGCCATTAGCACGTTCAACAGCGCTAAGACCTTCCTCCTGGCTCTGATTGGTTGGTTTTGGTCGGGAGCGGTGCATTTCTTCAGAGGGCTTACAGAGGAGGTGAAGGAGATCAATCTTTTCACATATTATCTATCTCATATTGTACTGTAAGAACAAAGTGACAGTTTTAACAAATATATAAAAACATTTTTTTTTTAAATAAAAGTTTCAGCTTTGAAGCCATTTACTGTATATTACAAAAGCGACAGGAATAAACCCATATGAGTTGTTTTTCAGTCGTAGATCTAAATGACTATTGGTAGTATTTTGATCCAGCTAAATTTCTGCTGCAATAAAACCAAACATTAGTTAAATCCAGCAATTAAAGACTCTGACTCTTCCCCGACACTTGCTGAAGCACGACTGATGTCTCAGCCGTGTAACTGTATCCCTCTGCTGAAAAATCTAACATGCAACTGCCAACGCTATATTTGAATCTCCTGCTAATATAATTTATACTGAAGGAGATGAGATCACCCGCCTCCCGCCCACAAGACTCCTTCCCAGCCAGCACATGTCACTCTAAATCAGTCCAATGGCCTTCAGTCCACCACTCCTGTTATTTATTTTTAAATCCCTATTCTCATCAGAACTAATGTCGCCAGAAAAGCTTTGTCATCCTCTGATGAACTGAGGTCAAAGGTCTTCAGGAAGTGTCACAAGACCGCTCCAACTTTCCTCTGCACAGCAAGAAAAAAAAACAAAGTCTTGCCAAGTATTTTTGATCTAGTTTCTAGTGCAAGTACACTTGAAATAAGACAAAGCTAGTATATTGTCAGCAAGAAGTAGGAGCTTGTCTTAAATAAATAATTTCTTAATTTAGATGAAAACGTAGTAGTTGCACCTTCAGATTATTTTACTTATAACTAGTAAATTTTTTATCAATATTAAGGAATTATTGATTTTAAACAAGTTCCTATATCTTGCTGAAAAGTTACTTTTGTTTTACTTCAACTGTAATAAGATATTTGCACTATGCTAGGTCAAAAGTGCTAAGTAAGATTTTGTGCTTTTGCAGATTTAGTAGTTCAGAATGATCACACATAGACAAAGTCACTTATTAAGTCACTTATTAATTTCTAGATAAATTATCAAATCCAAGCTGCACAGCTCCAGATGCTGCAATGTGTCACAATTCTTCTGATAAAACTTTTTTTTTTTTTTTTTTTTTTTTGTGGAAGCTCATAAATATAATTGTGGGTCACAAAGTAGAGTTTACTGTTTTATAAGGGTGACGCCACTATATCGTCCTGATTGTTGACACGTGTGCTCAACTACGGAAGAGGACCAGGCCCACTGAAAAAAAAAAGAGATCTGATTTTAATCTTTTTTAATTCTGACTTTCATTTCAGAATTAACATCAAAATTCTGAGAAAAAGTCAGAATTCTAAGATTAAAGTCAGAAATTTGTTTTTTCGTGACCCCGATCTGCTTTCATAGCTCAACACCAACTGCTGCAGATTTTTGTAAATCCTTTCATAATTTAAATACATTTCTTTGTAATTTTAAGCAATCGGTATCAGTTCTGTAAAAAATATGTTGGATTATTTTCTATACATCTTGCCAGAAAGCATTGCTAATGCTTTCATAATATTTTGGAGCGCTTCATGACAGAAACCACAGACTTAATTGACACAAGAATGCTGTAAATTTCTTCATGCCAAGGCCAACTTATGCTTAACGTTTTACATGCGACTCATTTATTAGTTTTTTGTGTGCTATTATCCATTTGTGAACGCATTTTACTTATTTACAAGCACATTAATAAGCCCTGATTTCTTAAAGCAAACAAAGCGGAATGATTAACTCAAAATTACTCGTTCTCATTCAAGTCTGGAGAGATTTCTTGATCAGTTGTCCAGCAAACATTGGCTGCTCCTGTCTGATCCTTATAAGACAAAACTGAGAAACCTTTAATTGGGACAGCAGCTGCTGCAGAACCCCTAAACTGTTTGTGCCATATGCAGTGCAGAATCTGTGCTAGCTGGCTCTCGTGACAGTTGTTATGCTGAGAGAAACATGAACCCTTTTTCACAAGGAGCTGCTGGGAAGCAATCATGGGAGAGAACTTTTGCAGATGTCATCTCAACAGTTAATATACAGTTTGTTTTGTTTTTGAAGACTTCTGAATCGCCAGATATTCTTATGATTTTTTTAAACGGGGTTTAAAAAAAGGGTTCAGTTTTTCAGAATCAGAACCGGATGTTTGTGTTCTCAAACAAGGAATCTTACTCATAATGTATAATAACTGCAGTTAAAAATATATAAAGATTCCCATTAACTGCAGCTGTGTATTTTTGGCAGGTCATTATGGGGTAGAAACACCGCATAACGTCTAAAAAAGCCTACATACAATACACCTCCACAAGTATCATCACCACTGGTAAAAGGTCTTAAAAGAAATGGTTGTTATGGAGACGTGGCGACTCCAAGATGCCACATATTGCTGCAGTTTTCCTTCAGTTACACTTTATTTATAAACGTCCCTCATCATTTTATTTCTCTCTCTATATGATGTCAGATGAACTTGGATCATTTTGTTTTTCACATTTCAATTGTTTAGATTTTTTTTCTTATATAGTTGTTGCTCTCTGACTGTCGATGTGGACAGATTTAGGAGGATTTGATGTTGTGTTTCAGCCATTTCCTGACTTTTAAAGATCAGAACGGATCTGCTAATAGAAACTCAGCTATTGTCGGGTGGAGACATGAGATGCAGTTAGACTCATACTGAAGAAGAATGAATGCTGAAACGGAAACAAAAGGTGTTGCAACACTATGCAAACAGGTTATTCCACCTGTTTTTAGTTGTTTACATGCTATATTACGTCGTTGGTGGAAGAAGTTTGAAATGACTGTATAACAAATTTAAAAGTAATAATGTGAGTTGATGCTGTTTTGTCAGCTTGGTGTGGTCGCTGGCCTGATTGTGGGAATGCGTCACATGGTAGTAACAGCTTGGAAAAACAGGCTTGTTATGGATGGAGCTCTGGTAGGGGGGGTTTCTTTGTCTCCGAGCTCGATGGGGTGAATAGTGTGCAGGGAAGGGACGCTCTGTGTGCTTTAGCTTGCAGGGGCCCAACCCTGTTATCCTCCTGGCACTGACAGCATGAAGGCTGGGATTTAAAAGCAGAGGAGAAAGAAGCCATGCAGCTTGTGAGTGGAGAAATCTTTAGCGGTAGCCTAGAAGGAACAGAACCCTGAAGAAAAATTTGTGTGGATGTTGTTTGGACTGAGAAAGTTCTGTCTCTGTTCAACCCTGGAGAATCACTGAGGCATGAATCCATTAAAGAGACAAATCACATTTTTTAAGCAGGGCTCTGTGAAGCGGCTATGTGTAGTTAACATCTTACCTTTGAGTAACCAAGACTAAAGCATGTCCTTCTCAATTATTTATGATTAGCAATTATGATAACAGGGTTCAGGCCATTAAAAAAAAAAAACATATAAACTGTTGCTGTATGACAGTCTCTTGACTGTTGTGACATGTAACAGCTCAGTAACAGCAACACGTCCTGGGAAGAACTGCTAATCCACCTCATTTGCTTTTGCTGCAAATGAAGAGGCTATATTAACTACAGCTCAGTTCAGATGAAAAGAAAAAAAAACATTTTCTGGAGTATCTTTATAATAAAAAACATTTGATAGGCTGCTAGAATGTATTTTAACCTGATCTGTGAACACATTTGTGCAAAATATCCTTATGTTAGCAACAAAATTTGGTAGTTTGCTGAAAAAAAAAAAAGAGTTATGGCATGATAACGCTAACCAGCTTAGATGTTACTGTAACCAAGTTTGGATCTGTTGGGTAAAAATAAAGATGAACTGTTCCTTTAAGTTCTTTCAGAAAATACATTATGTTGAAAAAAGCAACAACAACTACCATCAAGATTTTGTGGTAGCTGGAAGTAAATCTTTTTCAGCTTTATGGGAATTTGTCCACACGTCCCTGCAGACGGTCAAATCACTGCCTCTCAAATTGATTTAAGTCTGGCATTGACTTGGTCACTATGGAAGTGAGCTTTTTTTTAAGTATTGAAGATCATCGTTATGTTTATTGTTATTTATTTTAAAAAAAAATTCCGTGGTTCTCAGTATGTGTGGGATTTTCCTGATTCGGTTTTATTCAGAGGTCTGTGCTCAGTAAATAGAGCGCACCTGTTGTGTGTAATTTAATCTTGGCTTTTCTGTGATTGCCTCAAAGGTTTATTAGAGAAAATTAGAGACCAAAAAAACACAGCGGGCAGGTCGAGGATGAAGAATGGATTTTGTTTATAAAATAGTTCACAGTGTCAGAGTGCTTCATAAGGGAATAAAAGCAAGCTGGAGGCATAACAGATAAAATCTCACCTGTAAAGAGGTAATAAAAGCATAAAAGCACAGAGAATCTAAAGGTTAAAATGTCTCGTAAAAAGCAAGGTTTTTATTCCCCTTTCCAGTGACTTTAGGCTGTTTGTAAAGCAGGATGTTCCACAGGTGTGGAGCAGCAGAGCAGAAAACACAGACCCCCAGGGTGCAGGTCAGAGTCCGTGGAGGAGGAGACCATGGGTGTTTGAACAGGGGATTGAATGTGTGGTGGCGTGGGGTGCGCTCAGACAAACACGGATAAGACAGAGTTTAAAGAAAAGCTGGGTTCTTAGTGATATTCACAAGTAGTCATGTGGTGTGAGACGTCAAATCCTTTGCAGCTGTGACGTTACAACTCTGTAAAACATTTGAAGGTGGTTTATTTTGAAAATGAAAGTCCACCTGCTGCCTTGAAAATGCAATTCAAGTCAACAAGAAATTGTTTTGTTATAAGACAGAAATTAAAGGTCATGAAGTTGAATAAGAGACAAGTTGTCTGAGCATTGTTTGGTGCAATTTAAAACAAATAATTATTTCACAATGAGCAAGAAAAAACGTCCCTCACCTAGTTAAAATTACTTCTTATTTTACTTTAGAGTAATCTAACTTTTTGTTTCAAATTGCATGAATTAAATTTCTGCTCTGATAATGAATTTTATTAAACATCAGAATAAATTCTGCTCATAAACATTTGGTGTGAACAGAACAAGCTGCACTAAAATAAACATTTGCCTTAATAAAACACAAGAGTCAGATCAATGTAATGCACTTCCATCTCAGGATACAAAAACATGCCGCTAAGCATTCTGGGAAATAGTTCCCACTCCTGTCTTTTAACTCTTTCAGTTTTTTTAAAGTGCCAACCTAAAAACTCTAGTTTGCTAAACTAGAGTTTCTTGAAGGTTTGACAAAATTAACAAAAATCTAGCACAACTTACTACTGTAAGTTTGTCTTACACAAACTCACACATTTAGGTACAAAATCTAAAACTCGCAAAATATGTCAAAAGAGGTATTTACATTTGGACTATTATGGAAATGGATGATATTTCTTTAGCAAATGTTGGTGAAAAATTTATATTTCAGGTATTTTTAACTAAGATTTCTGTTCAGCCTAAACTGTAGCCACGAAAATTGGTTGTTGTTTTGGAAACTGTGACTTATTGAATGATAAAAGAAATCAAAATTTGTTCTTTTCATCTCATCTGGCACTTGCTGTTGTTGTACTACAACAGGTACTTTATGGAGTTTGCAGCTCTGTAATAATGCACAGTAGTTGGCTGGTGTTTCCTGTATTTGTATTAAACAGGTTTTGCACCTGAATGTCTGAAATGTTATCCATTTACATTCTTTGCCTTCGTCTAACTAAGGACTCAGCTCATCTAGAAAGCTGCAGAAGGTTTGAAAAAGCGCTTTGAAGCAATTCCCTGTCAAAAATTGTAAATAAAAAAACTAAAGCTTGTATGTTGGAGTTTGTATTCAACTTCAAATCCACTGCATTGACCTAGACTATGAAACTTGTGTGTATCTTTGAACCTTTGGAATGAGGTTTAGGAAACATTTGTATAAATTCTTGTCTTGACCTCAGTCTGACTTTTGGAAATCACAAACTTTGGACCAGAGTTGCTACTAAGTATTAATAGACTTACACATTATTAGTAGAAATGTTTATCAAAATAAGGGAAATGTTTTATGGAAGTTTACTTTCACATGCATGACGTTCACCTTTCAGACTCGTTCCCCAGTAAACACTTATCTACAGGCTTCACACAGGGTTTGTGTATAAAACACGAGCTGAAGTTTGCAGTGTAAGCAGGAAAGTGGTGATTATAGTTGTATGCTGAAGTATCTGTTGAATCAGAGCGTGAGTAAATAGAGCAAATGTTCTGCTCATAACCTTACAGAAAATCTTTATTTATTTTTACAAAAAAAAAAAAAGTAATTTTTGAACACCACTCCTCATTTTTATACTGTCTGCAGGGATTTTGGACAATGAGGACATCCGTGTGATGATGCAGGGCTGCAGCATGGTAAAGGTTCGCTCTCTGAGGTGGCAGAAGAACCGCAGCCTGCAGCTGCTGGAGGACGGACTCACCGTGTGGTGTGAGACGAAAAGCTCCCGCAAAGGCAAATCCCAGCAGACATGTGAGTCTCACCGAAGGGCTAATTAAGTCAGAAATTGGATAGATGACCTAACAGGAAGTGGAGAACAGAGGAGGAAAATGGCCTCTTAAGATTTAGCATATCCAGGAACAAATATAGTCCCTGGGAGTGAGAAGAAAGGAAACTGAAACAATATCAAACCAACCATTAGTAGTTGCATTTTTATTACAAATGTGTGCAAATCTTTGTCTATATTCTGCTAATGTCAAAAAATATACAAGTGACAAGTCAATAAAAGTCATGGCAGTGACTGATGTAAACAGTTAGACGAGAGATGAGATAACTCTTATTCGAAATTGGCGTGTTTGCGTTAAGGAAATTTATTTTCATAATTTCAATTTGTGTAGTTTTATGGTTAATGGAAATACAGCTACTGCTTCTTGCAGCACTTTTCAAACATCAACTTGCAAGGGATCAGTTAAGTCAAAACAGATGATTTACATTTGTGCCTTTTTCCAGCATGGAAGAAAAGGGTTAAATAATTCACAAGCAAACAGGAATGAGGCGAAAGAATTTCGACACAGCAGAAACTGAAAGATAACTGGAAATCTGTGCAGAAACTTCATCTGTCTGTCTAATCACAACCACCCATCTGTGTTTTCAGCTCACAAACTCAAGAGGTTAGACTTGATTCACAACCTGTTTTAGTGTATTCTTAGTATTCTCCTTACTAGAATATGAATTCATAGACATGTAACTGCTTAGTCATTTTCTTTTCGAAGAAAGTTGGTAAATAAGCTTATAAAGTGAACTGTGTTGTGGCGTGCAGAGAGTTTGACCTGGAATTAAATTTAGGATTCCCGAGTAGTGACACGTTAAAGCTTGTTCAGGTGAATCACGGTTTTTCTCTAAATAAACTGAAGTCATGATTCTCTGAACTCCCTCTACGGTAGACACACCGATTTAGTTGCTTTTTTTTTTTTTAAAAACAAACATCGACTGTCGATATGTTTTTTTCTCTTGAGAAAAAAACATATCTCTCAGGTTCTGAACAGAACCTGAGTGCATTAAAATATGTTATAGTGCTGAAACTGTGAAGAATATTTGTTTTTATTTATTGTGTATTTGATAGGGACATTCACAAGAAATATAGATAATCTGGAGTACCTAAAAGGGCCGTTAACAATAATTTTAAATGAAAGTTTATGATTATTTTGACAATAAAATGATCAAAAAGAGATAAAAAAAAATTAAAAACATGTAAAACAAGTGAAACTTACATACTCAAAGCATCCAAAAATAAAATAAATGTTAGAAAAACATTCAAATTTCTTATTGTTTTTCCATATATCACTTTTCTAATTTATGAAAACCTAGTAGTGCTTGGTAAATACATTTGTTTTTACATTGTTTTATATAGAAATTATATGCTTTTTCTTTGATTTGCTGCATCACATCTTGTTTTTCAACCACCTGACTGAATATAAAAATTTACATATTTAATTTCTTTGAGTCTAAGCTACTTAAATGCTATTTTTATTTTATTTTTACAAATACCATAAACTTTACAATAAAGAATCTACATAATTTAAACATCCTCTTTGTCCAGCTGTAGTAAATTTGGACATAATGTTGATCTATTTTAGTCCAGATGGATTGACTTCCTCATTTTTTTATCACCATTGCGTCACATGGGCAAAATGTGAATGGAGCGCTTTATATGACTTTATAAATCTGAATTGTTTGCTAATCTCTGACCTGGTTGATGAATAAAACACGTTTTCCTAAAGGTCTGTACAACAAATGTATGTATACTGTGTGTCTGGTGTGAGCATTACACAAATTTAACTTCAATCTAACTTTTTTTGATGCACCTAAAGTACCATATTTTCCATTTCATGAAGATTTACTGCTCAATTCAGTGCTGACATAAATGGAAACAGTATCTATCATTTTTCTTTTTTATTGGCCGACCTTTGTGTATTTTGCTGTGTTTATGTGGATGCTGAACCTCTGAGAGGCCTGCAGGGTGGAGAAGAAGTGGGCAGACTCAGGTTGAACTCGTGGTGAAGGCCTTTTTGATTGTGTTGCAGCTAAAAATAGAAGCATTCAGATTGCTACACTCCCTCCAACGATGACAACAACGCTACATGAGACCAGACTAACCACTTCAGCTGATTGACTCTGATAATGAGTCCCTTTACCGACTGCTGAAGATCTAATCTGGCTTTGTTTTGCTTCTGGATTTTTTTTACTTTCCATTTTTACCGATACCTGCAGGAATGGACTCTTGTGTCTAATGATCCAGCTTCCATCTCACTTCCTGAATGTTGTGCCTCTGGTTTCCAAACACAAAAACATACAGGCCACTTCTGCCGCATATCTGGGATAACCACAAGGAAAGAATGTGGAGTAATTTTAAAGAGGTGGAGGGAGAGGCTTTTATGGCTTTTAGTGGGAGAATGAGGCGATTGTGAGCGCAGACTCTGCTTGTTGCACAACACACTGTGGGCTTCTTGGTGCAGAAACGCAGCAGCCTCTGAGCTGAATGACATGTTTGTGTTTAACTGAGCAAAACTCAGTTGTGTGAACTTGTGTGTCTCTGCCAGTTTAAAATCCCCCCCCCATTCTTCTGTGCAACATAGCTCAAATTGCTTTCATTTTTCAATTCTCAGTAGGATATAGATCTAGACTTTGACTAGGCCGTTCTAAAACACAAATAAGCTTTGATCGAAACCATTCAAAGCAGTTCCGGCTCTGTTTTTTAGTAGAGTTGCAACTAACAATTAGTTTTGTAACTGATTATTCTGATAATCAAATAAAATAATTGGAACATTTTGCTGATTTTTTTTTTTATTTAACCACTTAAACCTTTTTATACAATATTAGACATGCTTTAAAAGATGCAAATAAGCTAATTAATTCTGTTTTTAAAAAAGAAGACAAATATTTTATCGCCTGAAATGCAATTGAAAAGCTCGGCTCTTTCTGACTGACTTAACATCAGTGCAGTGTAGGACTAATCTGTTGATTATTTTTTGGATTAACTGGTTAATAATTGGATAGCAAAAGGTGTTCAAGATGAAATTGTTTGGCAGAATTTGAGCCAGGAAAAGCTAAAACTGACACCTCAAGTGGCAATTTTCAAATATTTAGAGCATATTTACACATATTTACCCTAAATGCAAAATGTATTTTGTATAGTTTAGGTTTAATTAGTATTGAGGTTGTTGCCCTTTTTTGAGTCCGTATGTTAGAGATAATGATTATTTAATTAGTTAACTATTAGTTCAATAACTGATTCATTGTAACTTATCAGATTAATTGTATCAACTCTATGTTTAGTGTTGTTTAGTTTAGTTTGTAATTATTATGTTAAAATGGAAAAAAATATCAAGATGTAATCGCAGTTTGGGAAATTCTCCAAACAAAGCCATAATTTTTTTAGCTGACTCTCATAGAATTTCATTTCTTAAGGCAAAATGTTCACAAAAAGACATTTACTAAACAGTGAATGTGAGGAAATTGTTTAATGCCTTCAGTTCAAAACGTATTACACACTATTGATATGTATTTTGCTGCTCTGCTGTATTAAAATTTACTTTTTGTGTTCAGAGTTGCTGCAGCTTTTGGGGAGCCATCTTCTAGAAGTAGCTGAATTATTAAGCTTTGAACATGACAAAAGCTTTAAAATGACATTTGCATATTAGGATCAGTGCTTGAAGAGTCCGCCAAGTATTTATTTACCTACTTTTTATAATTCAAAAGCTTCATGCATATACCCTAAACATCAGTAGGTGTGTTGTCGGATTGCTGGAGGCTCTTAAAGGCCTCAAAGATGACCGACTAATGAACCAGCCCCTTCTACTCCTGACCGAAATCTCATTAAGAGCTTGTGGACTCTTCTTAAACGTGAGCTTTGCAGATTTACACCTCTTAGAAAATCCCCTGCTGCTTCAGCAAAAGTTAATTGTCATTAAGAAACTAGTTGAGTCTTGCGATGAAAGGCTTTGGAGTGGTAACAAGTTTTGCTGGATGTTATATTGTCCCAGAAGTTATTGTGATAAACGATATGAATGTTGTTTTCAAGTAATATACTGGTAATGGCATAGTAATGCAAGAACATTTTCACTTTAAATGAACATTTAACACTGGAACTGGAAGACATTTACATATCCAAAATAAGCAAAACAGAAACGACAAATAAAATGAATCATGAAGTCTGTACTTCAAAAAAAGGGAGAATTGAGAAAAAGGAACGAAACTGAAGACTTTTATCAACCAGTTTTTTGTTGAAAGAGAGAGAAAAACTATAAATAATGCAAATAAATTATAGTTGATTAATTGATTTATTGCGACAAGTCTGGAGATTAAAGGCTCTGTCGTTCAGTTTTTAGATAAAAACCAGCTCAAAATGGCTACCGAGGAATTTTATAGGATATCTTGTTGGCTGGACAGCTCTATAGTGGTTTCGGTGTTCTCAATTTGTTACATTTATAGCACAAACACTACAAACTAAAGGTTTAGCATTTGACTTAGATTTCACAACCTGCACCTTTACAATCTGTTTGCATTACTGGGATTTACAACCCGACCTTTAGCTGCTTTTTGTGTGCTGTTGCAATCTTCTGCTTTACACAAGCCAAAAACTCTGCCTCTGCTTCCCCTCCAGTTGCAGTGACGGAGGTGGACTGCGTGCGCGAAGGCTGCCAGTCGGACGCCCTGAGGCAGCTGTCCGAGACGGTGCCGGACGACCAGTGCTTCACGGTGATCTTCAAGGGATCCAGGAAGAGCCTGGACCTGAAGTGCCCCACCGCTGAGGAGGCCCAGCGCTGGGTGCGAGGCCTCCGCTTCCTGAAGGACCGCGTCAACAGCATGACACAGAAGGAAAAGCTGGACCAATATCCTACCAGAATACACGTGCAAAAGTAAACCCATTGTAACCGAAGCGATGTTGCTATGGTAACTAACCGTGGTGTCACATGCACTGAGTACAGCTGAGGTGAGAAGTAATGATTATGTTTCAAAAGCCCCTTCTAAATATAGTCCAGCTATTGATGTTAATTACAATCATCCAGGTTAGGCTGAGTCTCAGTATCAGATGGTCTGACACTCCGGTTATTTAAGAAGCTTTTAAATAAACTTGTCTTTAATTTCAGTAACATCATCTCACTGAAATCCAATCTTTAATTGAGGGCAGTTATTTTGTGGAGAAAACAAAAACATTACTTCTCAAGACTGATTATCCTGGAACATTTAAATATAAATATGTACCTGATCCAGTCCGTCTTAGTCTTAAAATGGCTGCATCCTCAAGTTTACATAGTTCTGCTATGGTCCCTATTACTTGACTTATGTGATTTGAAGTTAGGTCTGAAACAATTGATCAGATTAATTGTGATGAATCAATTATTGAATTAATCGTCAATGAATTTAGTAATTAAATAATTGGTTAACTGGAGTATAAAGTATATAAAAAATGGCAATTTACTGAAAAAACCACATATTCAGAGCATTAATTAAGCTAAAATTGCACAACATACAGCTCTGGAAAAAATGAAGAGCCCACTGCAGTGAACCCCATTGAAAAGCTCCTAATTATTCCACCAAATATCGATTCCTGAACTCTTCCTGAGTAAAAACATTAGTATTGTTGTTTCTAAATGAATATGAACTTGTTTTCTTTGCATTATTTGCATCTTTTTTGTTATTTTGAAAATTTCTAATTTTCTGTAAATAAATATATGTAAATGTTTGCTTGGAATTTTAGAAACATGTTGTCAGTAGTTCATAGAATAAAAGAACAATGTTCATTTTATTCAAACATATACCTATACAGAGTAAAATCAGAGAAACTGATAGTTTTAAGTGGTGTCTTAAGTTTTTCCAGAGCTGTACTTAGATATATCTATATATATTTCGCATCAAAGATATAAACACCTTTGTCTGTCACTGTTCAAATTCACTAAATGAAAGCTGTGTTGTTCACAATATACAATTTTTGCAGATAACAGGCTTACAAAAGTAGTAAAATTATGCTTCTGTGGCTTTAGCGCTAACAGAAACAAATTAGGATCCAATACAATCTGCTTCGAGATTATTATTTTAAATTATATCGCCCGCTTATGGTCTTATTTTACTATTAAAAACTTTTAGCTTAGTTTCTAAAGTTATAATTTTGTTGTGCTTTTCAATGCAAGATTATGCCGTACAGACTTTTGGATCCCTTAACTCTCTACAATTGGATTCAAGGCTACCTGAAGCATGCAGATGAAAACCAGGACGGTAAGATGACCTACGACGAGGTCAAACGGCTGCTGCAGATGATCAACATCGACCTGAACGAGCAACACACGCGCTGTTTGTTCATGGTGAGAGACATGATCTGTGTTTTCTCTGTTTGGTCTCAGCAATGTCAGCACAAGCCCTAAGGTTGCTCACTTCATTTATGTTTTCTTCATTTTCCTATGGTGACGTGAATTTCAGTCTGTGTTCAATTTCTAGTCAAGTCAAGTTTGTTTGTGCAGCAAATTTCAACAACAAGGCAGTTCAAAGTGCTTTTAACTATAAAAGCACTTTGAACCGCACCAATTACAGAGCAGCAATAAACATTACATTTTGCCAAATACCATTATCAAAGTCACCAACCAAATACACATTAAATATATTGATCAATGTTCCAGTTAGTATGAGTCAAAAGCAGCTATTAGCAGGTGAATTTTAGTTGTGTTTCAGCTGTTTTGCAGTTTTATCGAAGTTTGTTCTAGATTTGTGGAGCTTAAAACCTGATTGCTGCTTTTCCGTGTTTGGTTCTGGGGATGTAGAGTAAACTTAACCTACATGACCAGAGTGATCTGGAAAGTTGATACAACATCAACAGATCTTTAGTGTATTTTGATGCTGAGTCATCCAGTGATTTATAAACTCACTCAAATATTTTAAAGTTAATTTTTTGAGCTACAGGCAGCCAATGTAAGAACTTTAGAACTGGGGTGATATGCTCTATTTTCCTGATTTTAATAAGCAACATTCTGGATCTGATTGACTTTTTTTTTTTTTTTTTTTTAGGCAGACCTGTGAAGTAATCAATGTGACTAAACACAAACATATGAATGAGTTTCTCTAAAGCTTGCTGGAAGTTTAGTCCTTAATCCTGGAAATGTTCTTCAAATGATAGAAGACTGACTTCGTAACTGTCGTTTTGTGACTCTGAAGGCTCAGGTCTGAGTCCATCACAACACCCAGATTCTGGACCTGATCGCTAGTTTTTAGCATTAATAGCATACTGATCATTCCTCTTTAGGTCCAAAGGTAATACCTTCAGGCAGTGAAGACACTGCTGTTGCATAAGAAGAGTTTATTTTATGGTAGACCTTCATAGTAATCAGGCAGTGAGTTAACTAAGCTCCCCTTTGGGTGTTTATCTGCTCTGTGAATTGTTCTTTCTTTATTTAGGTGGAAATACCTCCTGCTGTGTCAGCATTTTGTTGCAGCAATCTCTTGTTTTCATGCTCTCTTTTCACACAGCAAAGATTTTGAAACACTTTCATAACAAAAACCATATTGTCTCTGGTGTATTTTGTTTGCTGTGTGCCTCAGCGCTGTGACAAATCCCGCGACGGCCGCCTGGACCACAATGAGATCGAAGAGTTCTGCAAGGAGCTGATGCGACGACCCGAGCTGGAGAAAGTGTTCAGACACTACTCCAGCAACGGTTCTGTGCTCTCCATCGCGGAGCTGCGCGACTTCCTGGGAGACCAGCGAGAGGACGCCTCGCTGAATCACGCTCAAAATCTCATACTCACCTACGAGTTCAACGACTTGGGTAGGCCTCTAAAACCAGCTATGAGCTGAATGAAAGGAGGAGCTCAATTTATTTTTGTGTCAATATTCCAGTTTTGTCAAGACGTCATGATAGTGATTACGTCTAGAAACATAAACTGCACAGTGGTTGCAATTTAGTTCTACTGTTGCATTGAAGTGATTCGTTTTATGACGGATTTATGTAGCTAACATGAGTACAGTAAAGTGCAAAATGACTAGATTAATTATTGCAAGGAGCCTATCATGTAATATTTTAAGTGGTTATAGGCAATATATTTTCAGTATTTCAGTTTTATTTTTTACTTTTTTTTATACTCGTTTTCAGTTCAGATCCTAATTTTGAAGTAAATGTTTAAATGATGTTTAAATCTATGGATGTGTTATGTTCTTACATAATTGACAACTTATTTTGTACATTTGTAATTAAGAAACTCAGCTAAATATTCCTCTGGACTATACTTTATTCTGTTTTTATATAAGTTCTCATATTTTGTGCCTGTGTAAAAGCAGTCTATTTGCTGCTGTTGCACAGGAATTTCCCAATTGTGGGACTACAAAGGATATTTCTATTTTATTCTATTCATGTGCATATAGATAAAGACCAAGAACACACTGGAACAATCATAAAACATGATGATCACCATTTATTGCAGCTCAGAAGAAGATGGTGATGACACAGAACGGTTTCACCATGTACATGCTGTCTATGGAAAATGACGTCTTTAACCCAGACCACGCCCAGATTTACCAGGACATGACCCGCCCCCTGACCCACTACTTCATCTCCTCATCCCACAACACCTACCTCACCAAGGACCAGGTCACCAGCACCAGCAGCACCGAGCCTTACATCCGGTGTGTTGACATGAAATAAAACCTAACTGAGGAGTTTAGGTGGATAGTTTGTGGTGTAACATGTCGTCTTTCTCGCCTCCAGGGCTCTGAATCAGGGATGCCGATGTGTGGAGCTGGACTGCTGGGATGGAGATAAAGGTGAGCCTGCCATTTACCACGGCCACACCTTCACCTCCAAGGTTCCCTTTAAGGAGGTCATTGAAGCCATCAACCAGTACGCCTTTAAGGTATGACTCACCGCCTATACCTGTTCTTCCTTACTGTTAGTAAACATTCTTCCTGTCATTGCCTATGACATTTACTGTAATCATCAATTTAATTCAATACAAAAATACTTTTTGGATCCCAAAGGGAAAGTAAATGTTGTTGTGACTAGTATTACTAAGGAGGTGTTGTGTGCTGTTAATTACAGTTAATCACAACAATTAAGGGGAACAAATTATTCAAAATTCACATTTTGCACCTTTTTATACTTCTAGTTGGGTCTCCACTGCTTCTAAAAACGTCCATAAACCATAAACTTATTATTTTTTGCCCCTCGCCTACCAACCCCAGTGAGGCCCAGCCCATTATCTAGCAACCCAAGCAAAGTCCAGCAGGTCACGTAGCAATCCAAGCTGAGCTCCGAGACATTTGGTCAGCTAGTTTTACAAGTGTTTTGTTACTTACCATCCAGAAACCAGCAGCTTATTTAGATTTAAAGTGACAAGAGGCCCTAAAACAATTTGTTCTGAAAGGAGCTCAAAATAGACAGAATTTAGTAGACTAAAATCTCATTATCTAAGAATGATTTTGTGCAAAAAAAAACAACAGCAATGAACATGTTTTGTATAACCCATAGACCAATCCTAACTTGTTCAAGAAAGTATAACAAGTCACCTTTAACTTTGTAAGCTTGAAATGTAAATATGCACATTTTCAAAAAAAATACTTAAGGAAATGCTTTACTGTTTCAAATCTTACATGTCTGCAGACAGGTTCTCACATGATGGCTTAAAAGAAGCCATTTGGTTTCAAACATTTTAAAAACAGCACATCTGTGCTCGCACATATTTTCACTTGCGTTTGTGACTCTGCACTGTTGACCGCAGTACAAGACTGTGTAACATTGCCCCTCACCTAGCAACCACAGTGAAGGGTTGCTAGGTGAAATCTAACACTTCTGAGTCTAAGAAGTGTTACATTAATAACGTTGACAGCCCTATTTTAATGCCTAAATGTTTATGTTTTAACCCTGTAGGCGTCCCCGTACCCCCTGATCCTGTCCTTGGAGAACCACTGTTCAGTGGAGCAGCAGGCTGTCATGGCCAAACACCTTCGCACCATTCTGGGCAAGAAACTGCTCACCAAGCCTTTCAGTGACCTGCCGCTCAATGAGCTGCCTTCCCCTGAAGTACGCATTCCCACACACACACACACACACACACACACAGCTGGGTTTTCACTTATAGTCTCGCAGGCTGTCTGGTTTTCTAATGAAATCATTTTTACTATTTGCTTTACCTCCAGGAGCTCAGGGGGCGTATCCTTGTGAAGGGGAAGAGACACACTCCTCGCCTCGGTCAGCTGGGAAAGAACGGGAGCTTCGCTAGTTTCTCCTCAAGCTGTGAAGACGATCAAGGAAGCATTAACAAGAACACATCCAAGAGTGACTCTGCAAAGGTCAGTTCGGATTGTTCCGACTTTTCACCATTAATAGCAAATGTTTAACCTAAAGACTCAGTTTACCTTGCCGTTTCCAGGTCTGTTCCAAGCTTAGCCCCGAGCTGTCGGAGCTGGTGGTCTACTGCAAGAGCGTCTCCTTCCGTGGGTTTGAAAGTGCATCTCAGCTGCCAGCAGATGAAATGTCGTCTTTTTCTGAAAGCGAGGCGCTCAAGCTCATCAAAGACTCTGGTATAAGCAGAGGAAATGACACAAAGGATTTCTGGTTTCAAGCATTTTGTGCAGCTTGGGCAGCTGAATGTGCAATCATCCTCTGCTGCTTTCTGTCTTTTCACGTTTAGGGAAGCTTTTTGTACGACACAACGTCAGGCAGCTGAGCCGGATCTACCCCTCTGGCCAGCGCCTCCAATCATCCAACTTTGATCCTCAGGAAATGTGGAACTGTGGCTGCCACATGGGTGGGTGATCAGTACTAGAAGCAGGGGTGCTAATGAGATCAGCAGTTTTTGACTTTATGAAATATTCTTTTATTTTTGCTCATTTTTGATTGATTGTTTCACTTCCGTCAGTGGCTCTAAACTTCCAGACGCCTGGGGAGCAGATGGACCTCAACCAGGGACGGTTCCTCCCCAATGGTCGCTGTGGATATATTCTGAAGCCCAGCTTTATGTGCAGCCCGACATCCAACTTTAACCCCGAGAACACGGGCGGAGGCCCCGGACACACGCCCACCCAGCTGACCATAAAAGTGAGCAGTGGACGTTATTAAAGCCATTAAAGGCAGAACTTTTTCTTATTTTTCATTCATTCCCTGTCTAATTTTCTATATTGCTTTATTTGTTTCCTTAGATCATATCTGCTCAACAACTACCCAAAATAAACACAGAGAAAGCCACGTCCATTGTGGACCCACAGGTGGTGGTAGAAATCCATGGAGTGGACATAGATAGGGCAAAGAATAAAACCCCCCGCATTGACAACAATGGTAATAAGTTCTCCAAATATCCTATTACTGATATCAGGATTGACTGATTTGTATAGCGCTTAACAACAACCAACTAAGACAACCAAATCACTTCAATGCAAAAATGCAAAATCTTACCAAGTATTTTTTTTTACTAGTTTCTTGTCAAATATGTTAGTACACTTGAAATAAGACAAAACTAACTTATAAGTAACTTTTCAGAAAGATACAAGAGCTTGTTTTTAAGTCAATAATTTCTCTGCCGCATAAAATAAAATAAAAACACACACAAAGGTCTGTTTCATTTTGCATAAAAGTATTTTGATCTCAATGATTTTCAAGACTTCTGAGAAAATATTCTGCAAACTGACAAAACAAGGTAACTGTGGAAGGTTTGCATCCAGTCACATCTGGCAAAAGGCAAAAGGCATCCTACCACCATCATGTCAAACATGATGGTGGTTGTGTGATGCTGTGGGGCTGCTTTCCTACTAATCTGCTCTCTATCAGGAAACCTTCAAATAAAAAGTCTGACCATCAGCTTTTGAAACAGAAAAACTTTGGTTATTCAAGTCCACCTCTGAATGACAAAAACAAAATAAAGATTTTGTACTTGTCTAGTTAAAGTGTGATATTAAATCTAATTGGGACACATTTGTGGCTTAAAAAATGTTTCAGTATAATTACAATAAAACAATTCTGCAAAGAACATTGAGTCAAAATTTATTCATAGTGGAGTAAGAGACTTCTGCACTTCTGGCAGATTTTACCCCTAAGGGTGACGCAACATATTATATGCTTATAAGAGTTTTTGCCTCAATTAATGAATCACAATTTGAAAACTGCTTTTGTATTTACTATGTCCGGCCATTTAAGTGTGATAAAGCAGCAAAAATGGAGAATACTTTGTCACTGCACTTTAGGTGTTTTTCTTGTCCATTGGAATGGCTTGAAAGGTACACAGAGGATGCATTTATAGCTCTCTTGCGCCCTCTATAGGTTTCAACCCAAGATGGGACTGCACTCTGAGCTTCCAGCTGCAGGTCCCTGAGCTGGCTCTGGTGCGATTTGTTGTGGAAGATCATGACCATGCAGCCAAAAATGACTTCGTGGGGCAGTTCACGTTGCCCTTTACAAGCCTCCGTACAGGTATTTGTCTTATCTCAGTAGTGTCACGGTTTTTTTCTTTTTGTTTGTTTTATAACATGTTTGAAACACTTTTTCCACTCAGGATATAGACATGTTCACCTACTGAAGGCAGATGGCTCCAGCTTGTCCCCAGCCTCACTCTTCATCCATGTAAAAGTGAGCAACCTAGGAGTTCCTGTCAAGAGTGTGGCAGAGCGTATGGCCATGGCGAAAGGAAAAAAGTGAAATGTGCCTGAACCAGATGAAAAGATACATTTTTAGACATGAAAAGCGCTTCAGAGGAAGAAGCATTTTAATCCAAGGGGACTGCTGCTGTTACTGCCAATCCCCTCTTGTCAACAAGACCTCAAGTGGCCCATTTATGCTCTTCTGCTTCAAAATACCGGAAAGAAAAGCTGAAGAGGCAAGATGGCTCTCAGATGCACTGTGAAAACAAGAAGACTGAGGCTCATAAAACACCCTTAACAGGCCTTAATGTTTTAATGCTAAATCTTAGAGAATAATGCAAAATCTCCATAGATGAAATTTGTTTTTACTGATTTTTGTAATGTATGTTGGAGAAAAAGTTTTAGTATTTTTTTATGTTCTATCCTCAAAGGATGAGATGAAGTTAACAAAAACAGAGCGCTTTATCATCAGATGCTATTTTGCTACAAAAAAAAAGCTACCCATACCTACATGTGCCTTAAACTATGCATTGTTTTTTTTTTTACTGAAACACTGTTAATTAAGATGTACTAACCTTTTAAGTAATTGTATTTTTCACAATGTCTTTGAGTTTGTGCTATCAGTCTTACTTAAAAAAATAATTTTAGTATGTAGATAATATTTATCTGAACTTAATTTGTAGTTGTGGTGTATTAGCCTGAGTGTCATTTCAAGCTTATTGAAAAAAGTGTTAACTAAACCAGTGTTGAATGTGCGTGTAGATTTTATATATTCAGTTAAGTGATAAACTTGTTAATGAATTGATTTTTGCCAGATTTTATTGTTATTTAAAGCTAGCAACAGCAAATATGTGCACCTTGTGACTGCAAAGTTTTTTGTAGATTTTAACATGTATGACGAGTGAAGGCATATTGCAGTGTTTTAGGGATTTATTCTATAAAAAGCACTGATATCATTGTCTGAGACTTGTCTTATTAACTTTTTGTTTGCTTTACTGTTTGTTTTTTAAATGCCTGAAAGAATGTGGATGTTTCAATAACTTAAGGATTATATCAGCTCACCTTTGACCTGAATGCCATTTTAATTTAGGACTTTTGTTCATTTATTTAGACCGCTCTTTTCCAGGGTGAATGACCGTACAACACAACTGAAATCATCTTTTTGATAGCCAACGGTGCACCATCTTGAGCCTGTGTGAAAATTATACATACATCCTCAAATACTGACTTCCCTTCACCTTAACATTTGATATTGGCACCAGAGTTTTTCAAGCGTGCTCTACATTTTCACAGGATCTCAAAGTGGTGTACAGAAATCTTGCAAACTTACGTGTCCAGGAGGCAAGAACTGCTCCAAGCTACCACAGGATAGCGATCATCGGCTTGTGTCTCACTGAATCTGGCAGCCAAATGGAAGAAGTTAATTTGTTCTGTCTTACCTCATGGTAGTATAGGTGAGAGCCACAACAAAGATGGCCCTTGGCAAACCGAAGAAGCTCCCACATTAGTTTAGATAATGCCTCAATCATTTCATCCATCTCTTAGTCCATCTTTCATTCTTTAAAACACTTCAATTTCGTCATCTGAGGCAGAACAAATAAAGCCATATATTTTTTAATTAGCATTGTATTTTAAAAATTTAAATGAAAAATCTTGCTTATATGAATCATTGATTAGATACAGTATCTGTGTATAATATATAGAATAAGTAGTTTTATTAAATTGTGTTCACAAAAAATACCAAAATGTCTGTGCAAGATATTGTTTGCTTGTCTACCATGTATATCCTTGAAACAGAAAAGTTTCCTGGAAGGCAGTTTCCTTAAACTTTTACTAAACATTTCCCAGATGTCCTCAGGATTATTTTTGCGCAGTGCAACCTTTAGGGAACGTTCCCTAAAGGTTCACAATATGATTTACATTGTCTAAAATGTATAGAACATTTAAGGACTTAAACTTTAGCGATATCTTAGGGAACGTCCCTTCTAAAAATGATTTGAACTGTGTGGGCTGCAAAATCCCCGGCCTCGTGGCTGCCGTTATCATATATATTGGTGAAATTTATATTGAAAAAAATCAATAACCTTATTCATGTACTGTTGTTTATGGAAAACATTTTGACATGAGCACAAAGGACGACATTAAAGGCGACGCTATAGCAGAGCCAATAGCGTGAAGGCTTGTTTAAAGGCGACCAGCGCACGCCGTGGACCCTCACTTCCTGGTCCAAGATGGCGGATGAGAATGAGACAGCAGCGGTCCCAGAGAAAGAAGATGTAGAGGACCACGGGCACTGTAGCGACTGTGAAAATGAAGAGCACCACTTGGAGGACGGGTAACAAGGCAGCTTTATTCACACAGCGGCGATTTACGGGTTATACTGCCTTACTTTTACACCGAGGCGAATGCTAACTGAAGCTTTAGCAAGAAGTCAAGGCAACTGCCGTACGTTGAAGTCCGGCCTCCTTGCGTTCTTCTTATTGGCTACAACCGGTGTCTGCGCGTTAACTCTGTAATATGATTGGATGAGGTTGGATTTCTTGTTGCAAAGTAGGAAGGATTTAGCGTCGAAGACCTACAGCAAGGCGTTGTTTTAGGGGGTAATAAATGGTCAAAATTGGGTTGGAAAATGACCTCGCAATAAACCACATACTCCCGTGTCCCCTGCGAAGATTAAATAAACAACATTTTTGAAGTTTGCTATGTTTCAAGGTGTTAGCGTGTAGCTTCTTGCAGGTAGTTACTGATTATGCCCAGTTGACAGATGCGGGTTAGCTGGCCATGCTAACAATGCTGTCAAACCCCTTCTGTCCGATTGCGAATTTTAGAGTTAAAAGTGAAACAAGCTGATGCGTACTGATGATAATAATGCGCTTTCTGTTCTACCTTTGCAACCAGCAGTGTGTGGCGAGCTTTCGTTTCGTACTGTTCTGACAGAAATCTGCAACGTCTAGAAACAGCTGAAGTCAGAAGAGCTCATACGCAAAACAGGCTTTGATGGAAATCCTACTTGGCTTGGCCTTTTCCCCTGCGCCTTTACCAAGCTGCGAGCCACAGTACAGGGTCCTTTTCTACTTTTAAGAGAGAGAGAGAGTCATCTTGCGACTCCTCCTATGTCATGGTTCTTTAAGGTCATGTTTTGCAAAATGTAAAAAAAAAAAAAAAAAATCAACTTATTCTAAAAACACTTTTAGATCCACAAAGATGACAACATGCTATCACTTGAGTGTGGTCGTTAGGTTGTTGATGACCCTGTTAATTCCAGAAGTAAGCACATGAGGTACTTCTCCATGCAAACAAAGAATAGGTCTGGTTGTTCGATGCTCCTACTGGACTCAAATGGAACCATGGAGAACAAACTGTTGAATGTTTTGTTGTCCATTGTCCCAGTCACTCACTGACCTCCTGTACATGAGTATGTAGACACGCTTGGATACCATGTACTTCTCAACTAGAGGTCATGTGATTTGCCATCTGCACCGGTTGGGGGACAGGGGGCTGAAATGCAGGCCCAGAGCCTGGCCTCTGTCCTCTCTTGGACACTAATGAGATAATCCCCTGTAAGTACATTGTCAGGGTGGACGGGAGTAGGTGTGTGGTTTATCAAGTTTGAACTCAATATTACTCCTTCCTGTTATGTCTTTGTGTGAGTTTAAATGATAAAGTGAGGCTGTTTTCTCACCTGCTTTAGAGCTGCAATATGTGGCTCTTTGGACCGTTCATAACGGCTCTTAATAACTTTGGCTAAAAAACAAAAAGAACCAGCTCATGTTTTAAATATAGATGTAATATCAAGTGTAGGTTTTTAACAGTTTTTCTTTTTTGTCCCGCGCAATATTGTGTTAAATTTCCACGCAGAATGACACTAAAAGAACCAGTAAAGGGCTTTTAAATCTACTTTTGTTGCTATTAGGTTAGAATCAGCTTTTTTTAATTTTACATAATTTTACATCCCACAGGGAAAAAAACTACCCATACCCTTATTGAAAATTTTATTTATTTTAAATCCTAAAAATAAAGTAGATACTCATCTGAATATATAAAAAATGTTGTTTTTATTTTTATTTTTTTCAAAAGGTCTTGGTTTTTTGGCTAGACTGTTGAGGTTGCAGACCCCTGGCCCATACTATAGAAAAGATGAACACAAATGGAGATAAAATACAGACAATGTGGATATAGTGCTAATAATATTATTAGTAATGATTATAAAAGCATTTTGTTAAATAATAAACATTTAAGTTCATTTTACCTTTCCATATCTAAAACAAAAAATTACAAACAAGGGTAATTAGTGAACTTTACACAAAGCAATAATATTTCCCACTTGCATTTAATCAAATATTTTATTAAGATCAGGTTTTCTCATGTAATGTATATTTTCTCTGCTTTTCAGTGAACGTGCGGATGACACTGGTGCCAAGAAGAAGAAAAAGAGACAAAAAAAGAAGAAGAAAGCCGGTGCCACCGAAGCAGCTCAGGATCCTCTTGCTAAGGCATGAAATCATTTTTAGCTTTGAAAAATTATCTAAGGTACAGGAACAAATTACAACCCGTAGACGTCTTCTGAGTGTGAAGCAGCACACCAGAATGGCTAATAATGAGGCTAAAGGAATTAATGTTGACCTTTAATGTGTAATAGGTTTTTTTTTTTTTCTTTTATTCCAAATGAGCTGTTTTAACTTCTTGAACAGGTGAATTCACTGCCAGCTGATAAGCTACAGGAGATCCAAAAGGCCATTGAACTGTTTTCTGTTGGCCAAGGCCCAGCCAAAACCATGGAGGAGGCGACTCGGAGGAGTTACCAGTTCTGGGACACACAGCCTGTGCCCAAGCTTGGTATGACGATTGTTAGGGTTTTTTTTATTTCTCTCATAAGAACAAAAATCTACTCGACTTATGTGCTGTGTTGCAGGTTTTTGTGCTTCATGTCAAATTTTTTTCCTCCAGGGGAGACCGTAACATCACACGGCTCAATCGAACCTGATAAAGACCACATTAGAGAAGAGCCGTACAGCCTCCCTCAGGGCTTCACCTGGGACACGCTCGACCTGGGGAGCCCCGCTGTGGTAAGACCGAGTTAAAACACGCTTCAAATAAAGAAATCTTAATTTCTCTTTATCTCACTCTGCAAAGTTCTTAACTTAGTGTAACCTTGTGCAGCATGTCCATGTAGTTTACTTTCAGGCCAGGCTTACCAGATTATTTTAAGTCGCACTGTAAGAAGACGAAGTTGCATCATGTTTGCAATCTGATCTCTAAGATTATTTGCTCACAAAATTATTCATACGCTATGATCTTTTTCACCTTTTCCCATGCTACAACCACAAATTTAAATATATTTGTGTCATTTTTTTCGTTTTTTTTTTTTTTTTGGAAGATTGATCAACACAAAGCAGTTCATCCTTGTGAGGTTGAAGGAAAAGTGCAAAATATTGACTCCGGCCACCTTGGTTATTAATTTGTCAAACCACCTTTGCTGCCATTGGTTCTAGAGATTGACATGTGTCCCCTTTAGCAAAGTAGCTCAAGTAAAACTGAACATCTGAGTCTGACCCATTCCCATGGTTTTCTTCCAGTATTACCTGTATATATCTTCATCCATCTGCCCATGAAATGTCTGCTAAGGAAAGCACACCAGCAGCATTGTGTGGACACGGCATGTTTAAAAGTGTTTCTTCAGTTTTCTACCATATTTGGCGTTTTGCATGTAGACCAAAAAGTTTAATTTTCTCCTGTCTGACCAGCAGATTATTGTATTTTTCCACTTGAGCTTTGAATCTCTCGAGTTCCTCCAGTCACCATGCATCTCTTTGCTTTTTTTTCTTCTAATGGACAGCCATGTCTTTGTAGCTTTGCGGTTACTGTTTTCATTTTCAGATGATGGATTGAGAGCCGTTCAAAGCCTGGGATGTTGTTTCATAAATTAGCATTGCTTTAACATGGTTCCTTAGTCTTCATGAGGGTTTTAGTTTGCTAATTTTCTCTAACAAACCTCTGAGGGACTTTCAGAGAAGTTACATTTATACTAAAATTAAACACACAGATGGATTCAATTTGCAAATTAAATCACTTCTGGAGGCAGTTGGTTGCACTGTTTATTTATTTATTTATTTTTTTTCTGATTGGTGCTTATTTTCTTTAATAAACCCCCAAGGCCTTCAGAAATCAGGTGTAATCAAAATTAGATTAAATGATAGATTTCAGGATTTTACAAGTTAAGGGAGCTCTGAAGGGAATTGGCTGCACTGCTTTTTATTTAAAAATCAATTCCCAATAAAATGTGTTGAAGTTTTTTGGCTGCAGTTTTGTTAAATGTCAGTACTTGTTGCAAGACGATGTATTTAAATAATTATTTTCTGCTGCTCCTCTTTTCATACATAAATTGTGTTTCTTACTGTTAATCAAAGGCAACTCCAATAGGTGGGTTTAAGTCTAGATTTAAAGGAACTCTGTATTCAGCTGTTTCTACATTTTTCTGGAAGTTTCTTCCAGATTTGTGGAGCATAAGAGCTGAATTCTACTTCTCCATGTTGGGTTATTAGTAATTAAAACAAAAGTAAAGCGATCTTTATTGCAGATTCTTATAAATAACGTCTAAAATGATCTGGATTGTATTATTAAATGATGGTTGTCGTCCTATTTCACCGAGACTGAAATTAGAACATACCATGGGGGTTTAAATTGTCTTTGCGCACATGAACAGATAGAATTAGTGTCAGATGTCCACTGGCAATGGAAGATGGAGAAATTATCTTACAGAATTGTTTTTTTACTATAACTTGCTGTAGTTTAGATCTTATTAATGCGATTAAAATGTTTCTTTTGTCTTCCAGCTGAAGGAGCTCTACACTCTCCTCAATGAAAATTATGTGGAGGACGACGACAACATGTTCAGATTTGACTACTCCCCCGAGTTCTTGCTCTGGTAGCGTCATGACTTCAGTTTGACATTTTAAAGTTACATTTTATTTCCACTTATAGATACTTTGGCATAAAAACAAATAACCCGTCTCTTGTTCAGGGCTCTACGACCTCCAGGTTGGCTGCCTCAGTGGCACTGCGGAGTCCGAGTGAACTCAAATCAGAAACTGGTCGGATTCATCAGTGCCATTCCAGCCACCATCCGCATCTATGACATGTAAATTAATCCATTGGATTGCTTTTAATTTTTACTTTTGAGTGTGTCATTAACCTCCAGCCAACTTCCACATCTCAACACTTGTTCTTCTTGTGCTTTTAGAGAAAAGAAAATGGTAGAGATCAATTTCTTGTGCGTCCACAAGAAGCTGCGAGCCAAACGGGTTGCTCCAGTTCTGATCCGGGAAATCACCAGACGGGTCAACCTTCAGGGTATCTTCCAGGCGGTGTACACTGCCGGCGTGGTACTGCCCAAGCCTGTGGGAACCTGCAGGTCTGAATGGCAGAAGGCCATATCTATTTTTCTCTTTTTTTTTTAACTTATTGTAAAGCCTTAAATGTCATCTACTTTAAAGCTGCAGTATGTAACTTTTATAAAAATGCTTTTAACACATTAAAACTATCACCGTGTTGTGACAGTATAATAGAAGACAAATAATCTGTGAGAAGATGAACCTCATCCACCTTGCATTTCAAAGAAATGCACAGCTCCGCACCAAAAGCAACCAATTGGAACCAGGAGGAGGGTCTAAGCGATGTCAATCAACCTCATGAACGCGCTGCTAAATGTGCTAATGGCGGAGACGCAGCTTACTGTTACAAGAAAACTGCTTATCTGCTGTCATTGGTGGCCTTGCTTGTTAGCTTTAGCATTCTTGACATGGGAGAAGCTCTATCATAGCAGAGAGCAAAGAAGGGAGGCATGCACATGAGCTGATTGACAACGCTAAGACCCTCCTCCTGGCTCTGATTGGTTATTTCTAGTTAGCACTAGGAGAAGGCAGAGGAGCTCTTCTTTTTTTATTTTTCCACACATTCTGTCTCATACCATACTGTCTTTACATAGTGACAGTTTCAACAATTATGTAAAAAAGCATTTTTTATTAAAGTTGCATACTGCAGCTTTAACATACTCTTCTTCTGGACAGGTACTGGCATCGCTCTTTGAACCCACGAAAACTAATCGAAGTGAAGTTCTCCCACCTGAGCAGGAACATGACTATGCAGCGCACCATGAAGTTGTACCGTTTGCCTGAGGTCAGTGGCAAATAGAAACAGATTTTGATGCGGATCATCAGCTAAGCTCTTCTTTCGTCATATTCTTTTCACTTTTCAGTCCCCAAAGACTTCTGGTCTGCGACCGATGACCAAGAAAGATGTACCAGTGGTGAGCCGCCTCCTCCGCGAGTACCTTAACCAGTTCAACCTGGTTCCTGCCATGAACGAGGAAGAGGTGGAGCACTGGTTGCTCCCACAGGAGAACATTATTGACACATATGTGGTGGAGGTAATGAATATTTTTGTTGGTTAATGTCTCAGCAAAGGTTTGCACCTTTTTATTATAACGATGACGTTATTACCCAACAGAACGAAGGCAAAGTGACAGATTTCCTGAGTTTCTACACACTGCCTTCCACCATAATGAATCACCCTGTTCATCGCAGTCTTAAAGCAGCGTACTCCTTCTACAACGTGCACACCACCACGCCCCTGCTGGACCTGATGTCCGACGCTCTCATTCTGGCTAAATCGGTTCGTCTAACACATTTTCATAAAAACGTACATAAGAGATCCTTGCTTGACACATTAAACTCCTGCTTTGTGCCTATACAGAAAGGCTTCGATGTCTTTAATGCACTGGATCTAATGGAAAACAAGACTTTTTTGGAGAAGCTGAAGTTCGGCATTGGGGATGGGAATCTACAGTATTATCTGTACAATTGGAAGTGTCCCAGCATGGGAGCAGAAAAGGTAAATTTTTCCTGGTTTCTTTTTTTTTGTTGTTTTAAAGTCAACTGAATTACTCTAAAAGTATTAGTTTATGTCCTAACACCAGCTTAATATGACAGCGTTTCCACCTTTTGGTGACTACTCAGTTGATCTTTGGCTTAAAGTGTCAGAAATGTCTAAGTTTTCATCAGCATAGACAATATCACTGTTTTCTTGGAGCAAATTGTGAGGAGTTTTATTTTTACCGATAAACACAAAAGATTATTTTGCCACATTCATTGTTGTGATGAACATTTACCCGTTAAGATAATGTGTAAATTATCCTAATTGAGATATTGACTCAAAACAATATCTTTTTGTTTTGAGTCATTTATCTGATTAGAAAATGACTATCAATGGAGTCAGTGTCCTGACATGAATAGGGCTATGTGAATCGCTACAATGACTTTACCTCCCATTAATTTCCCTCATGCTTAATTGGACCCTAGAACATTTCTACATTATAAATCCTGTTTTTTAATTTGTCTTGTGCAAAAGAAATTAGGGCTGTCGTAAAAGAACATTTTAGCAATTGAGTACTCTATAGAATATTTTTACGATTATCCGAGGAATCGGATTTCTCTCTCTCTCTCTCTCTCCGCTCCAAACCGTGACGATGCCAGAAAAGCTGTCATAGTCCAACCATCACACCACAAACTTCAACAATCCTTATTTCTCCCCCAAACCCGCAAAATTAAACACCATGGTGCTAAAACCTCATAGGCGGAAGTAAGAGCGCTGCCCTCCACAATTAATGATCCTGGCGAAACACGGTGTGCTACATAATTTAACGAAGCTTCGAGGCAGATAAATTTTTACTAATCGAGGTACTCGAATCATTCGAGGAAACGTTTCAGCTCTAAAATAAATTTACAAGTTCTGATGAACTCTATTGGTTTTTCATTAGCTTAACTGAAATAAATGCCTGCATTTCTCCATTTGTTTGTAATATTTACTTTTTCCGGTTTTTGATTTGAATCACTATAATAAATTGACTTTTTAATGTTCTTATTTGAGATGCATCTGCAGACTGGCATTGCTTTTATTGGAGTATAGGTGTGTCTGTCCTTAAGACTTTGATAAAAAACCTCCTGACCAAACTGTCAGTACTTGTTTGAAAAACAAAATGTCAGTAAAATGTAAAAAAAAAAAAAAGTTAAATTTTAAAATTAATTTCTCCACTGTCCTATCAGTTCATCCAAGTTTGAAACAATAAAAAAAAAAAATACACGTTTCACTTGAGTTTTGTAACTTGATCGCAAGCTATTATTTTTTTATGTACTGTTGTGAATACCAAAGAATATAATTGAATATCTTTTTGTTTTGAGTCATTTCTCCAGTAGGTTTTCCTCTCTCACAATTCAAGATGTCGTCATGTAGAGTAATTTGTGATTTAAAACTGAATTTAAAATCTCCTTTGTGTATTTTACTTAACATCTGCTCTGATTGTTTTCCAGGTTGGATTGGTTCTGCAGTGACATCCCTTTACGCCACAAGCACGCGTCACCAACGGGCCTGAAAACCGCACCATGGACTGATGGCTTCATGCTTTCGGAAATGAAAACCCCCTCATTTTTACTTTCTGACCTTTTGAACTTCGACCTGCACTACCGCTGCCAGGTGTACAGAGGCTGGGAGAGCCCTCAGGTTTTCCCCCTCCCGCAACCACATGGACCTTAAGCCATTTGTAGTTTATCATTGCAAACAACTGTATTTCCTCTGAAAGCTGTCTTAAAATGTACCAAAACACAACCGAATGCACAGGTTACTGGCCACTACTATCTTCAAGACCCACAGTGCGTGTACATAATAAGTCATAACTTATTATGCGGTTAATGCCCTAACACATGCAGAGTAGAACCTACTGTTTGATTTTTATCCTCAAATATTGGAAGTGCTTTTTGAAACTAAAATAAAAATTGAGTTTTAGAAATAATAAAAACAAAACAAAATGGGTGACGGAGATTTTAACGGGGAGGCTGAAAAAGATGCGGTAAATACCAAAAATGGACTTTAGATAAGGGCTTCTGGTTCGATCCTTCTTGTCATGCTTGACCCTTTTTTTTTTTTTTTCTTTTTTTAAATCTGTTTCAGCAGCCGTGAAGGTTGCTCAGCACTGCTTGAATTAAACCCAGAGTTGGTGTTTAATTTCTGAAGCTCCACTCATTTATATCAACTTTTTGTGGCCATCCTTCTAAAGCTTACTGTACTAACAAAAGAATCACTGACTGATCCTGAATCTGCTTAGTTGGACACAAATCAATCCACACTAATTGGGCTGGACTGCTGAAATGAGGCAAATGGCATTCTGATGCTGGGGGGGGGGGGGTTGTGCTGCACACCTGTTAGCAGGGATGAAATTTATGACAAATTTTAATATAAATGTCCCCCCCAAGTTGAAAAATGTTCACCCTGAAATAATGTTCCCAAACATTTGAAAAGTTTCAGGGTGAGATCAGGAATCTTTATTAGCTTTGAATGTGGGAAAGTCAAAGAATGAGTTTAAATGTTTTACTTCAATAAAGACTTAAATTATTGAAATGTAAACAAACACGGAGTTGTCATCAAGTTTTAGACTGGACTGATAATTGTCAGTTCATCTGAATTAAAAGACAAGACAACACACTGATATTATTATACAGCATGGCATATTTCAAGCTTTCTTTCATATTGACTGCTTGTCTTCTTTTAAGGCAACCTTCATTCACTGAGGTTTTATAGCGAATGATGGAGTCGCGTACTGCAGAGGTACAGGGTGGGTGACTTTGACTCTAATAAAGTGTTTCTTATGTAAAACTTGGGTTTTGTTCGCAAAGCATGTCCAAAAAATTTATCTTCCTGTGATTATAATGCAGGAATATAATGTGAAGATGCAAGTAAGGTTGTTTTTTTTTTTAATTTGGAGCAGGAAATGCCTTCAAGAAGTTCCCACGTTTATTGCAAACCTCAAATGGGAGTTTTAAGCCAAATCATTCAGTCTTCAGCAGTCGGTATTAAACAAGTATGTTTATTTGAGAGTATGCATTTCATTATACACAGATGTAACTTTTCTTTGTAATCTGAACTAGTGACTGTTCAGATTACAACCACCTATCCAAATCACTGCTGTTTGATTAAAAGCACATTTTCTGTAATTCAAGTACAGGGGGCAAAAAATACAAAATTGCTGAAAATATGAAGTTGCAATTCAAAAATCACCTGGACTTAAATTTTGGTATAAAAGTTGTTTTTCCACCATTTATTTGTTCTAAAAAGTTCCTCAAATAAGTTATCTTTCTATAAATGTCTATTATTGTAAAAATTCAAACAATATAAATTGTGCAGGTGGGTCTGCATCGCCGAAAAAATGCAAACTAGAAAGGAAGATGTGAAGAATGTAGATACAGGTACGTCTCGGTAAATCTGAACATAATTGAAAATAGTTCTCAATAATTTGATGGATGAAACTGATTTATTCATACTCCTTGTGTTAAAACCGAGAGTTTTTAGGAAGGGCAGAGACACAGATTGTAAGTATCTTAGATTCAGTGTGAAGTTTTTTTTTATGGTCGGTGATAATTTGAGGTGCCATGCCATTTGGTGGTGTTGGTCCACTGCGTCTTTTCTAAGTCATGCTTTCCTCTGCAGATGGTCTTTATGGAGATGACAGGTTCATTTTTCCAGCAGCATTGGAATCTCCCTACACTGCTAAAAGTATGAATACTTAACTGACCACTGTATCACTGAACTTGTATACAGACCTGACCTAAATCCCAAGAGAAACTGGAATATGGTGAAAAGTCAAGCATGCAATTGAACTGAAAACAACATGAGCTTCCTTAAACTCAAAGCAAAACCACAGACTGATCTAAGTTGATGCAGTAATCGTACAAAAGAAGCTATGACCAAATGAGTGCAGTAAACATACCAAACTTTAGGTCGGTATAACAAACTGACTCGTATTTTAAATGGTAAAACTAAACTAATTCCTTTTAGAATGTAGCATAAGACTAAACTACTTTAAATGTCTGATTTGTATCGAGTTTTTACTGTTATAAAGGTCAATTTAGCCTCAGCCATGCAGTACGACATGGACAGTACGCGCACCTCGTACTCGTCGCTTATTGGACGGGATAATGTTACGTATAGAATATCTAATTTTCTGATTGGCTACTGTCATCTGTCAGTAAAATGGGCGGGACCACGCCTTACCTAACAAGGAAGTGAACTCAAGAGTAGGTTGAGAAGACGTAGCAAAGAAAAGTTGGCGTGATGTTGATGATTGTAGCCTTTGCTTGTGTGTCTTTGGTCATATTTATACTTAAATATGTCTTCGGCAGCTCAGGTCCGAACCCCTTTGAGAAGGATTGTCGTGAGCCGCTAAAAGAGAAGGTTTACGACAAGAAGGAGAAAAACAAAGTCCTTAAGCAAGGTGAGTTCATTTATATTTTATTCATTCAACTCTATTAACTTAGTTCATAACATTGATGTAAATTTCATGGCTGCAAAGCAAGCTGTGCAGACCTGCTTAAGAGAATATTTTCATATCCAAACACCTATTTTGATTTAATAGATCATTTAAATATTGTTTGTCCCACCTCTTGGACTAATTTAAATGCATTAAGTAAAACATCAAAGATGTGAAATGTGCGACGGAATAATATAGATAGATCAGTAGATAGAAAAGGATAGAAAAAGACGTATATTTCTGCCAAAAAACTCAGAAATTTCCAAGATTTTCTAGAATATTTCTAAGATCTAAAAAATCTGACTTTATTCTAGCAAATTTTTGACTCTTAGAAATTTACAATTTTTTTTCCAGAAAATTTGTGAGATTTTTATACAGAAATTTACTCCTCCTATTTTTATATTTACAACAGCCCTAATATGGCGTTGTAGAGATGGGAGTTAATGATTCTAAAACATTATTGGTATAAACTTGTGAAAATTAAAAAAGATTGTTTTTGCTGTAGATGCACTGATTGTCCGGTTTTCTTAAAGGCCTTACTTGCCTCATTTTGATCATTTCATTTTATTTCAAAGGACTTTAGTACATAAAACGGTGCAGTTCAAGATTATATTTTTAATTACATCTATAGTTAAATATTATCTAAACATGAGTTTGTTTGCTCTGGGAATATCTGGTCTATTTCTCTTTTTACCCACAGCTGTGATTCTTAATTCTTGCTCTTTTTGTGACAGGTTTTGTGGCCAGCAAAGTGCCAGACAACCTGGATGCAGTCGTCATCGGCAGTGGTGTCGGTGGACTCGGGCTGGCTGTGCTGCTGGCTAAAGTTGGAAAGAAGGTTCTGGTTCTGGAGCAGCATGATCGGGCCGGGGGATGCTGCCACACGTTCACAGAGAAGGGCTTTGAGTTTGATGTTGGTGAGATGATTCTTACATGTCCCTCGCATATGCAGGAAGATCAATTTAAAAGAGATTCGTTCTTCTTTTCTTTGTAAAAGCTACTTCTGTACTAACACATTTTCATATCGTAGGTATCCACTACATCGGTGAGCTGCTGGACCACAAGCCCTTTCGCTGCATGCTGGACCAGATGACCAATGGACAGCTGCAGTGGGAGAAGCTGGAGAACCCGTTTGACCACGTCGTGCTGGGATCCCCTGAAAACCGCCGCTCCTACCCCATCTACAGCGGCAGCGTTCGCTACTCTGAAGAGCTGAAGAAGCGATTCCCTGGAGAGGAGAAGGCCATCGATGAGTACCTGAAGCTGGTGAAGGTAGGGTTCTGTGATGTTAAACCAATAAAGGGATTAATCATTTTCAAATGATTCAGACTTTAGTCTTACATGTAACTGCTTTGGATTTTGACTGTCATCTTTTCAAAAGTCTTTTTAAGGTCAGAGTTGAAGTAAAAAGATCCATGTTACCATCTGTGTGTGCTGTGTGTTTTTTTTTTTTTTTGCAGAAAACCGGGCGAGGCATTTGGGTCATGGCTATGCTGAAGCTCTGCCCCTTACCTTTGGCCAAGTTCCTGATCCACACCGGCCTTGTCAAGCATCTGTCTGTCTTCTTTAAAATGGCGCCACGCAGCCTGACAGATGTGGTCAACGAGCTGACGGAGAACAAGGACCTCAGAGCTGTCTTCGCCTACATCTTTGGCACCTACGGTACGCCTGGTGATTTTGTTTTCTAGTCAAAAGATGATTATCACACGAGATGTTGTTAACTTTTTCTCCAAGATGTCCATTTATGAGACATTTGTCTCTTTTTGTCCCTTTTGTTGCTGTCTTCTGACTATAGCTTGTCCATTTCTTCCATTTTATTTATTATTCTGTGTGTCTGCAATGGTATAAACTCATTGATCCTGACTTGTGGGGTCTCCCTGGTTTCACTTCTTGTTATTAATTTCTTTTAAGCCACTATTTATCTGAAAAAAGTGCAAAAAATAATCAGATGCACTTTTATTGTTCCCGGAAAATTTAATCATACTCATTGAACGTTATTGGACAAATTAGTCCCTAATTGTGACATGGAAGGGAAAAAATAGATACATCCTTTTCATGTTTTTTTTTTCGTCTTCTTACAAATTACACTGTGATACCCATAAAGAAAATGCAGTGAAGCCCATTTCCTCCAGAAGTTATTAAATTAGTAAATTGAGTCCACCTGTGTGTAATTCAATCTCAGCATAAATGCAGCGGAGGGAGGTTTGTTAGAGCACATTAGTGGACAAACAGCAAACATAGCAGACAGGTCAGTCTTTTGTGGAGAGCTTTAAAGCAGAGTTGGGTTTTAGAACAATAACCACACTTTGCTCAAAATAGAGAACTGAAATCTCATTAACTCCAAATCCCATTTAAAATCTGTGCTAAGACTCCAAAATTGCTCTTTAGAGACTCATCATCCTGTCTGACTGAATCTGAGCTATTTAGAAATGAAATGAAACGAAATGTCAGGCTTGTACAGCGCTTTTCAGGACACGCAGAGACGCTTTACTATGAAATCAGTCATTCCTATTCACACACACATTTCACACACTGATTTTGCAACAAACGGGTGAGGAAACATGTCAATCTTTAGAAATGAAAAGCTGTAGATTTACCAGAAAGATTTTTATTTTAGGATATATCCAAACCACACAACAACGGCTGACATTGATTCTTTAACATTTTCTCCAAAGCAGAAAGTTTTGGTTGAAGCTCATAATTCTGGGTGGGAAGATTAAAAATTAAAAGATGTACCATTTCATGATAACCACTTTAATAATTTTCCTTCATTTTATTTTTTTAGATATTACTCTTCACCTCCAATCGAATTGGATTTGAGTCCTGACTTGTTATTTAACGACGCAAATTTATTTGTGAGCTGGCTGCTCAGTTGCTGTTTTTTGTATTTCATTTAATCTTCAGGCAACATACCAAAAGATGCCAGCTTTGCCATGCACAGTTTGCTGACCACCCACTACCTGAGCGGCGCCTGGTATCCTAAAGCTGGCAGCAGCGAGATTGCCTACCACATGATTCCCATCATCGAGAAGGCAGGGGGCGC
>CAEGAE010038030.1:0-19792 GCA_903067095.1 Girardinus metallicus
CCTGGGAAAAACACTGGAAAACTTCCAGGTCTCCGTCCATCATTACGTGACGCGGCTGCAAAGGGTCAGCGGGGTCAAGCCGGGTCACACAGTCCGACCAGAGGTACGCGTCATTCATTGTCTCATGTATGAAGCTGAAGGCGGCGGCAGCTCCTATGGCCAACTCTGTCCTCTTCCTCCAGTTGTTCCTCCTCATCATCACTTCTTGTCATTTCTACGTTCAGATCGATTTTCTACGTCCAGTTCATTTAAAAAGGCTTAAAGACGTTACTCATCGCTGATTTGGATGGACGGAGCTGGCGCAGTTGGACCATTAGACATCATTTACCCAGGATGCATTGCAGCGGGAACAACATGGTGAAGTTCGTGTAAGGAAGGTAACAGACTTTTATTTGTACAGCACATTTTCAGCATCAAGGCAGTTCAAAGTGATTTCCATGAATTAGAGGAAATACGAACAAAACAGCAAACTGGAGACGTTCCTATCAGGTTTTTTGCTCCTGATTCTGATACCGATCACCAAAGAGGCCGATCGCTGCCGAGCTCCTGATTGGCTGCTCATTTTTCACTTCAGGTACAAATGTGATCTGGCAAAATGGAAAAATGATCTGGCAATAAATTCACCTAATTTAGACATAAAACATGCAAAATACTTGCAGGCACAAAACAGCAGCTATCAGTGAAAAGGACTGAAAAACCTGCAAACAGTAAAATAATATGTCAAATGCAGGTTGATTAACATAAAGAATCTTAAGTCACTGAATCAGAACTTCCTGGTAGCGGCTAGCTGATTAACGCTGGTTCTGATTGGCTGTTTTTGACCCAATTCTGCAGAACACAGGAGGAGGCAGAGGACATCGATTATTTTCAGACGATCTGTGTTAGGTTAGGACAGCGAAAGGTTTAATCCAAATCTAAAATCCTTTTTTTAAGTTGCATGCGATTATGATCGGTGGCCGATCGATCGGCACACCTCTACAGCAAACCAAAAGAAAGACAAAAAGGTAAAAGTATTAATCTACATATTGGTTCCCCATGATTAATAACAATAAGTAGTCCATAATCTCGCTGGGGTTTCTCTGGATTCTTGCTTTGATGAAACTAAATGTTGGTTCTCCATGTTTAATTCTGTTCATAAGTATAAAACTCAATGTTGTTCTGGGTTGAGTTCTAGATTGGTACAATCTAAAGCTAAATGTTGGTTCTCCATGTTGGATTCTTGTTCTGGGTTAAGTTGACGGTGCTTTTTAAGTTTGTTCAAGATTTGTAAACTAACAGGAGTTTCTCCAGGTCTTGCTTCAATATTAAAGCATAAAGCTAAATGTCAGTCTAAAGTAATGAGTACTCCACCATTTCTAAAAGTAATAAACTAAACAGACAGACGGGAAAGCAACAGAGTGTGTATCTGTTGCAATAAGTCCTCTGATATGCTGGGATGGTCTGAGACCAAGTCCTTGGAGGTTGCATGGATGCCTTCAGAAGGGGAAGGAAAGGAACGTCTGAGGGAGCCACTGCACACACACAATGTGCTTCAGGTCGGGTAGATTTTACATTTCAATCTGCCCTGCAGTCTCACTGACGCATCTCTGTAGAGTCCAGTCATCCAGATCAGTCTGGCCGTTCCCACTGGACCAAAACTAGCGATCCACTCCGTCCCGCTAGTGAGTTTTAGGGTCCAGAGCTGGGCGGCGAGTCTCAGCAAGAATCGCATCCAACTTGCTCCTCCGTCCCACAGCCTGTCAGTCTGAGGGTTTGCTGTCGCAATAATAAATCAATTAATCGCACGATAAATGAAAATGATCCACATCATTGTAATTCATCGGCTGTATCGTTTCTCTCTTTCTGTTGGTGACACTGGATGAAAAAGGCTCAGCTGCTGAGGCCTGAACTATTGGTTGGATATCGATGTGAAGGGTAATACAGTTTACAGCTTCATAATCTGCACTCTTATGGTTGAATGTAGTTTTTATTTCCACTTTGGTTTTAGGTTTAGTTTTTATTCAAGTACATTTTCTGTTAAATGACTGAGGATCCATTTTATTTTGTTTTGGTCGTTTTGTTTAGTTTGTTCACCAGTTCCAGGGTTTGGTGTCTTTTCAAAATAAAGTGTATTTATTTTTGGCAGGATATCTCTTGCATTATTATGTCGTTACCATTAAATCAGTTTAAAATGGTCTTCAAACAATATTATCGTTTATCGCAATAATATTGGAGATGATTAATCGCTCAGTGAACTTTGTTACTGTGACGGGCCTCGTTTGTGGCTGTGCCAGGTATCCGCCAGTCCAAACAGAAATCCTGTTGTCATGAGTCCAGATAAATCCCTCCATGTTGACCCCGCAGGACGAGAGGCTTCTGCCCAGTCTCCTCAGCAGAAGAAATCTGGCCAATTGCATTGAGAGACCAGTTGACCAGACCCATAATTTGTAGATTGAGAGGATGTGCAAAGAAAGGCTCCAAAACAGCAGCACAGAAACCGGGCAATCAGGGCGAAGGTGGTAGGGAAGGAGCAGCGGATAAAACGGCGTCTGTCTTCACCGAGAGCTGGAGGGAAAAGCTCTCCAGCTTTTCTGTGACAATATTTTATTAAAATATATGAGAACTAAACAGCCTACAGTATTATTACTGCATTGCTTTTACATCTAAAATAAATATTTCTCAAATAAAGTCTATTGTTGCAACTAATTAAAATCCAGGATGCCAAATCAAATAATCTCTGTGGCGCTTATTAAAAGTCAGGAAACGGAAAAGCTAAAGCCTGATGAATGAAATCTCCTGTTTGTCCATCTGTACCCAGCAGAGATGGCAGAGCAGCAGATTGAACTCATCCTGCAGGGCCGGTCCACGGCCGCATGAGGCCTGGGGCCGAGTCTGACTGAGGGCCCCTCTAGCTGCTAACACATCAGCAGCTCTAACAGCTTCTGGTTGGATTTAATCTGGGAGGGGGAGCAGATTAACTGGCCAGCATAGAAACAACCAGTTATAATCCAGTTTAATAATTAGTATTTGTGAACAAACAGCTCAAACTCAAAGATTAAACTCACAGCATCAGATTGTTGCTATGGTAACCAAACAATCTAACTATGAATATTGTTCTTTGAACTTTTACAAAGTAAACTTTCCAGTTTTTTTAAATCTTACATTTAAATGTTAAACAATTTAAAATATGTTAACTTATGTTGAAACCATTAAATCATTAAATAAATGTTCCATTTATGTATCTGTGATAAAATATCAGCATTTTGGCCCTGAAGCCCTGAAGGAGCCGCTGACTTCATTTGGATTAAACACAAGTGCAAATAACTGATTTTCATTTTAATTGGATTTTTTGATTACTTGTTTTTCAGACCAGTTGTGGGTTTAAATATCGTTTCACTGGCCATGTTTTCCATAATTACCCAGTAATATTTAGACTTTTCCTGTCAACTTAACATCTTTAAGACAAAAACACGGCGGACGCCTCGGCGCCCCGACCGCCGGGCTGAGCAGGTTTTCTGGGGAAACTGAATTAATAAGAGAATTTATTTTTGTTTTGGCTGCAAATTAAAATGAACGAGTCGTCGGTCCAACTAAATCTAATCAGATCTGACATTTCCACCTCAGCTTCTCTGGTGTTTTTTAATGCCTTCATCTTGTCTTTACTGTCTAAAAACTTTTAAATATTTAAAATAAAGATCAACTGGACGCTGAAAATATGAGCTGAAGCTTATTTTTCTCAGTTCTGAAAAATAAAAACAAGATTTAGGTCACTTTTAAAATTTGTGGACCGGTCAAAATCAGCCCAGGAGCCACAAGTGGCCCGCTGGCCACCCTTTGAACACCCTGGGCTAGAGCTATTCGTTGCCTTGCTTTAATGTTCTCTAGTTATTCCAGTTTTGGTTCAGAGAGGTTTGAGTTAGAAAAGTTAAATGTTCATTTAAAACGCTCTTCAGTCACATTTTATGTTGCAGGAAGTGATAAAGGAGTTTTAGCTGTCGGTGAATTTGGTAGAATTATTAATGTACATTTTTAAAGATGAATTAACGTTTCCAAAGTGAGAGCGGCAGGAATGTCTTGTAACACCTGAGGGAAGTTGCAGATGAATTTCCGAGCTGTCATAAATCCATGGTAATCCAGCAGGCAGATTGTCCATCATATTATCATCAGGCATCATGTGTTGGTGAGCAGCGCCGGATTAAAGGATTGTTCCTCATGTTTGTCTAAAATAAATCTGCTCAAATCCTCTAGAGGACTGAGGCTCATTTTTCATTTCTATAAAAGGGCCAAACTAATTCATATCTATTGTTTTTATTACATAAAGAAAACAGCAGCAGATAAAAGGTGTGAAGCGTCTGGCATATGGAGCGGCGACATCCCATAATACTCACAGATCTTCTTCAGTACAAAGGACTCGCGCCTCACGTAACGGGATTATCGATACGCAGATTAACGGCCGACCAATCGGAAGCAGGCCCCGCCCCCAAACAGAAACACCGAGTGACTTGCAGTTTAGTTGTTAGATTTTAGTCTTTATTTTCTATCTTTTTCTTGACAATTTGCTAGCAGACATGTGAAAACTGGGACCAACAAAACATCATCATCTTTATTAATATTATCGTTGTTGCTTTTTATTGTTTTATTAATTACAGCATATTGTCAGATGTAACAGTGAGAAGACGGCGTTTTAAAAACCAACGAATCAAAAACCAAACTGGAAAACGAGAAAACAGAAACATTTGACTTTAGTAATCGAAGCTGTTTTGCTTTTCTTTTTCTTCCATGTACACAATATAACAGTCTAAAACATTAAACACACAGAGCTGGAGACGGTGCAGTGCTGGGGCAGTCCTCGTCTACTGGGAGCAATGGGAAGACTGGGGCCGAGGGAGGGGACTACGAACAAAAATGGTCGTCAATATAAAACTAAGAGTCTTTTTTCTTCTTTTGTTTTTTGTTTCCTTCACATTTAAATCCACCAATCAGACGTCGGCAGTGACTGGAGGTGGGGGGAGCTAAAGGAGGATTTTTACATTTCTGCATTTTCTTTTCTCTTGTAGACAATATAAAATCTCACAGACAAGCAAAGAAAAAGTAAAAAAACACAGGATGCACGTTTAGTCTGCACGACCCGGGCGGAGGGAGGCGGGTGGATGAAGGGGTGAATTATTGCTTTCTGAGGAAGTTTTTACTTCTCATCTACATGAATTGCATCCCTCTGATTCGCTCCGACTGTCTCTCACCGTGGTGATCTGTTTACATGATTCCTGCGATTATTCAGGAGGAAGAGGAGAGATGGAGGGGAGGAGGAGGAAGAGTTGGGGGCGGGGCTCAGAGCTCCTTGCTCAGCGAATCCCGGCAGTTTTAATCCTCTTTGTTTGGCCTCACACGTTTCCCGCCTTTTTGTCTGGCAAATGATAACAAAAGAGATTGAAAAAATGTATTAAAAATAGAATAGTAATAAAAGCAGTCATACAAAAAAGATTAGATGTGTTTAGTGGTTTAATACAGATGTTGGTCACTAGTGTTGTTAGTTCCTTAGTGTTAAAGGAAACAGAAAGAAGAACCAGGACTGTTGTCACATCATGGAGGATTATCGTCACACTCAGCATGAGGAGCAGCGTCCGAATCCGCTTCTCTCCTTTTATTCATCACTTCAGAAAAATCTGGCCACGTTTAGATCCTGACGGAAAAATAAACCTGACAGAAATCTCAACTCTGTTCAATAATTCACTATATTCACCCTAAAAACTAACCATGTGAGTGCAGCTAGTTAGCATGTTAGAGCTAACTTCTACCTATTAAGTTTTATCTACTATTTATTACTTATCAATCTTGATGTCCCATTGAAAAGCTTTCTTCTTTCCTTCACTGCAGACGCAAAGCTAACTACAGAAGTTAGGACTAGTTAGCTAGTTAAAGCTAAGCTCTTCCTGCTGAGAGCCACGCTGGAGCGTCTTAAAAGACTTTGTAAAGGCCACAGCTAACTTGATTCTTCTCGTCTGTTGATATGACTTTAATTTTGTTTCCTTCGTTAAAAGTGAAGTACCAGATAAACCAATAAACCAAAATGTTTTTTGAGGCAAAGTTTGTCATGGAAGACGACTTTGGAAGAAAATCAAACAAATAACTTACAGCTATCTGAACTATTTCTGGATTGCAGCTTTGCCTGGAACACCAGCCAGTATGCAGACAACAATATGAAAAACTGCATGTATTCTTTTGTTTTTCCAACTTTACGAACAGCCGACTAACTCAGCATTCGCCCAAATTAACCCGGTGCTTGAGTCTGGAGTGGAGGGTCTTTATGCTAGCTTAGCATTCCTTCAGATTGTTGGGTCGTTCTCTGAATTCGGTGCATTTTGTGTCTCAGGTTTATCTCAAAGATTTTCATATGAACATGCAAATATATTTTAAAAATTATGTTTTGAAAAATGTTATGGGTTGTTGAAGCGTAGAGGTCAGCCAAATGATCATGTCCCCACAGGCCAGTGTTCATTTTTATATATAAAACAAATAAAAATAGCCAGTAACTGCAAGTTATTTGTACCATTTAAAAAATAACCTAAATAAAAGAAATATGAGAAAAATGCATGAATTATTTATAAAATAGCATTTTTAATCATGTCCCTCCAGGTTTGTTCAACCCTGTAACAGCATTCCAATAGCATCCATGTTAGCCTAGCTTAGCATAAAGACTGGATAGAGTCCAGGTTAGCCTACCTTAGCATAAAGACTGGATAGAGTCCATGTTAGCCTAGCTTAGCATAAAGACTGGATAGAGTCCAGGTTAGCCTAGCTTAGCATAAAGACTGGATAGAGTCCAGGTTAGCCTAGCTTAGCATAAAGACTGGATAGAGTCCATGTTAGCCTACCTTAGCATAAAGACTGGATAGAGTCCATGTTAGCCTAGCTTAGCATAAAGACTGGATAGAGTCCAGGTTAGCCTAGCTTAGCATAAAGACTGGATAGAGTCCAGGTTAGCCTAGCTTAGCATAAAGACTGGCAGCAGAGAAACTGCTAGCATTGCTCAGATTAAACACTTTTAACCCGTTTTTCATGAAAAAATAACTATTACCACTTTTATTGTCCTTAAAAACTCATTTTGTAAGATGGATATATGTATAAAGCCAAATTATCAGAAAAGAACGTTTTGGTTTTATTTTGCCTGAACCTCTGAACCTTAAAAATAATATTTCATTTGTAACTGAGATCACGGAGTTAATAAATCAGAATTTAATGTTTTTCAAAGCAGAAAAACCAGAGTTTTGTTGCAATAAGAGGCTTTAGTTGAGCTCATGTAAAGCTGGGCATAAACTGACATCTTTTGGCTCATTTTTATGCAACAATTTCTTTGACTGGGCCGAATGTCTGCGTAATCATGTGTCATCCATTGCGTAGCACAATGGTGGTAAAAAGATGCAATCAAACCTTCTTGACCGACTTCCCATCAGCAATTAAGCCTGTTTGAAATTCTGGTTGCCCCCAGTGAAGGTATCGCCCTGTTGCAGCAGCCCCTGGAGCCACAATCAGCTGAACTCACTGGAACGCTTCTCAACAAAGCATATAAGCAACCTGACAAGCAATATAATATATTTCTATGATTATTAAATATCGATTAAAAAAGAATTTAAATACTGGAAATAACGAGCTCCACACGGCACATGAAAGCAAATATGAATTTAAGGTTCACTCATCTCTCTCACGTTAGCATTAGCATACGCCTTCAAATACAAAAGCGCTGCAGTAAAAGCTTGCAGCTAACTGTAGTGGAGTTAAAGTTTGTAAAGGTGAGCGGGTTATTCATCCTGTCATAATAAAAAGATAACTGGTTCATTTTTCAAAGTCATATTTTCATCATGTTATTCATTTATATATTCACTGTTCCAAACTAAATATTAGACTGAAGCTAATTATTGAGCTTAATATTCAGGTAATGCAGATTCACTTGGACTATCAAAATAAAAGCTGGGTTTTCTGAAACCTTTAGTTAAAGTCCAGCTTTCAAATCGCTTCAAATCACAACTTTATCTTTGTTTTCCCTCTTTTCCTGAACAACACTGCAGCTTACAGGATGAGCTAATTCAGAGCTAGCTAAACATTAGGCTAGCTCTGACATAAATAGTTAACATTGAGCTAAATATTTGGCTTTCTAAATAAATGTTAAGGATTGAGCCAAATATTTAGTTAGCATAGTAAATACTTAGCTAGGTAGCTAAAATGAACGGCCATGTTTTTCTCATATGACCGGCTAAATAACACAAATCATTGTTTTTCTTTTTCTCTCTAGACTCAAGGCTACGACGCGTCGCTAACGCGCGCACGGTGACTGCTGTTTGGAGCTGAACATGTGGAGCTTTACGTTATCTATAAAGTGATTTATGCATTCATGACAGTTTGCTGTTGGGTTGTTCTGGTTCTGACGAAACACCAAACCAGACGTTCTTAGAAGTGTGGTGGAAATCTAAAAATCACGTTTTTTAAAGTCTGCAGTGCAGATAAACCCTCACAAATAAACTGAGGAGAAAACTGACTTTCAGCTGCTTCCATTCACTGCTGCTGCTACAAAAACACGATCAGAACCGATCAGAACCGATCAGAACCGGGTCTAAAACTGGCCGTGCGTTCATGCTTGTGCTACGTAACTTTTAGTGAAAGTGTTTTAATGTGACTATGATTATGTGCAGTGATGTGTGAACATAAGGAGCGTGTTCGTGTCGTCAGTATCTGACTTTGTACTGGTCATTGAAGCCGTTGTCGATGCTCAGCTCCCTCTCTAATTGGACAGTAGCTGCTGACATCACAGTTTGAACGATAGCCACGGCTGCTTCTCGGAGGTCCCTCTTCCTCATCTCCTCCTCCTCTTCCTCCCCCCTGCCTCCCTGGTCATAGCCTCCATTTTGGGGAGACTCTGCCTCTCCCTCCTCCTCCTCCTCTTCCTCCCTGCTCTCGGTTAGCGCTAGCTTGGATTCAACATGGCTGCCTTGGCCTTGCTTCCTGCTGCTGTCTGTTCGCTCTGCGTCTTGCTGCCGCTTGCTGTTAGCTCCTCCTCCTTTGCGGCCGCTCTGAGGCTCGTCAGAGTCCCAGCCGATGCGCTCGAACTCACCACTGTTCACAGCCGCTGTGGCGTTGATGATCTTGGCGTTGGCGTCGTCCTTGATGGCCTCCTTGCCCTTCTTCACGGGGCTGCTGTCCTTCGTCTGCTCCTCCTCCTCCTGGTGGTTCTCGGTGGTGTTCTCCTCCGCCACGCCGTTGGAGCAGCCCGTCTCACCGTTGGTCTCTGCCGCTTCCACCGCCGTCTTCTCCGCCGCTTCACCCCCGCTCTCCGCAGTCTTCTCTTCAGACTCTTTGTCGTTGCTCTCCTGGGTCGCTGTGGCGGCCTCGTCGTCGGCGCCGCCCTCCTCTGCGGCGTCTCCTCCTTCGGCGGCCTCCTCTTCCTCCTTGGCACCTTCGCCCTGGTCCACGCTGCTGGACTTGCCCTTCCGCATGATGAAGTTCTTCAGGGAAACGGCACGGCCAAAGTGGGAACGCTTGGCCTTGGCTGCTTTGGAGTCTTTGCCTTCGTCTGCTTCCTCTCCTGTGGAGGAAATGGAGGAGCGTTAGCGTTACTCCAGAAGTAACGAGCGTTTTAATGACCGACTGGGTGGAAACCTGAACCAAAGAAGACTGCAGTTCTCTGTCTGGATTATAATGAATGACCCATTCTGGAGAGCAAGCTTCTTAGCAGCTAGCTGCGCTAACCCTAATGCACTGCTGATAAACGCTAGCTCTGCTAATGCTAAAGCGCTAAATTCTTTGTTGCTGTCTTAGCCTAGTTGACCGCAGCAGGGCTTTGGTCAGAAAGCATGCTAACATTAGCAGATTTGAACTGTTTACTGTTCTACAGCAATGCATTCTGGGTAGAAAACAAGTCATTTGCTGCACCGTATCAGGAGAGGAAACTGAACTGCTTGTTAACATTCAACATGGATGTCAAACGTTTTTCAACTGACAGTTTATAAAACAACCACGTAAATTAGCTCTTTGAGAATTTATCCAGAAAATGTATTTTATGGGAAGCTAAGTACGCTGAATGTTGTCAAAGTTAGCAAAAAGGCTAAAAATTAGCTCTGCTCTTAGCGTATTTGCAGATTAGCAAACGTTTTCCCACCACTAATTTAAGTATTAAAATCTTGGGCAGCAGGAAAGAAAGCAGAAAATTTAATTTAGGGGAAGCTAAATGTGCTAGATGTTTTCAAAGTTAGCAAAATCGCTACAGCGCCAAACAAAAAATTAGCTCACCTATTAGCGGATTAGTGGAAGTGTGCTCACCGCTGCTTCTTACCCATGAAGGTTTTGTCCGGAGAATCCAGAAAGCTTTGAAATAATTCATGATAGTTTTAACTTTCAGTGTTGATTTAATGATTTAATGATTATAGAGCTCACAGAAAAATGGCCGAATGTGAAAACAGCCGCAGCTTTTAGAGATCAGGGCTGCAGGATGTTTAGAAAACCTTTAGCATAGCTCCCCTGTTCCCGGACGCTTGCCTCTGATTGGCCGATGGCGCCTCGTGGAAACTCCTCCCCTGGAGCTGCTGGAGTTCAGAGACTCAGTCTGAACTTTAGAAACAGAACTGAACTGGTCAGGGAGCGGACCGATCGCTGCGGGAAGATGAAGCGTGATCCAAAGCAGGAAACCGCTCCAGCTTCAGAACCGCCTTCAGCCGATCCAGACGGTTCTTTGATTCTGGATCATTGGCCGTGTTCCCATCAACAGTTTTCATCCACATTTTAAAGCATCGCATTAAAAAAACTTGATGGCAAAATTTAAAATGACTTCCTCAATTTCACAAAAACGTTTTTACAGTCACTTCAGGCAATTTTTGGATTTTCTGAAAAGCAGCTGATGTGCTAAAGACGGAAACACATTTGCAGGATAAGTTCTGAACTCTCCCCTGCCCTGCTGGGTCCGTGTCTTACCAGAGGCACCAAACTCTGAAAACTCTGAACCGACGGCAGGGAGGGGAGGACTCTCTCGGGTTCATGCTAGCTAGCAACTTCTATTTCCTGTTAGCAACTTCTACTTCCTGTTTATGCCAGCCAGACATCAACAGGCTGATTGGCTCCTAACCAGCAGATGGAAATCGACTACTTTGCCTTTTTCCTTTTATCCTCTTTTGTTACATTTCGAAGGTTTGCATGGCGGTTAGAGGGAACCGCGGCTGCTGGTTCCGAGGTCGACCCGTTCCTCCAGGCTGCTGCCCGGTGCTGGAGGTTGGCCGTTTCTGTCGTGGTTTTGGGGATCAGCAGATTTTAAGCTGATTGGTTTACGGGGAGTTGATTGGATGTTCCAGCCTACTGAGGAACATCCTACCAACATCCTTCTTTCTGTCACTCCTTCCTTTTATGCAACCAAAAGCTAATTTTGACTGAAGCGTCTGTAAAATTAGAATTTCACACAGTGAGTATTTTACTCGATGACATGCTGAACTACATCAGCTCCCTGTGAGCCGGTGAGGCTTGACCTCCCTGGAAAGGCGCGGACTGAGAGTCAGCCTGAGACCAGAGCTCTGCGGCGGCGTCCCACTGGGATGATACCTGGAGTCCTGCTGTTTCAAACCCGTCAGGATGTTGGTCAAGCCTTCAGAGCGCCGGTCAGACGAGCGCCGCGTTTTAAAAGCTCCTTTCCAACAGGAACAACCCGAGTGGAGATTTCACCTCAAACTGACGGATCACTCCTTCACATCTGAACCCTCTCAGTTCCAGTTCATGTAAAATCATTGAGTTTCGAACAGAATCAGTCAAATCTCAGAAAGAAACTGAAACAAAAACATTGTGACTGAAAACTAAGTGCACCCCATGACCCCGCTGCCTGTGGAAAACACTGAGTCCACTCCAAGACTGTAAACCAACCCCAACCATCACTCCTCCACCACCGTGCCTGACAGTCAAACTGAGCTGCTGTTTAGTATGACTAACATCTCCTGCTTCTCCTGCGTATGAAGCACCGCTGCTACCTCGTGTAGTGGTTGGATTTTAGGATGTCAGTTCCTGTTTTCTCACCAGAGGCTGCAGTGGCGTCCTCCTCACCAGTAGGGGCGCACTCTGCGTTGGCCCGTTTGCTCTTGGGGATGACGCGCTTCTTGAAGGAGGTCCAGATCTCATTGGCGTGTTGCGTTACCGTCCCGCCTCCTGCCGCCTTTTCCTCCTCGCCTCCCTCGGCCTTCTCCTCCTCCGACTTCGCCTCCTCGGCTCCTGCCTCAACCTTCCCTCCCTCTTCTTCTTCTCCTCCCCCTACGCCCTCCTCTGTTTTGTCGGCAGACTCTTTGTCCGAGCCCTTGGCCTTGCCACTGATGCCCACCACGGACGAGTCCCTCTTCAGACCCTGGAAGGTCCAGGAGCGTTTCAGCTTCCAACGCTTGTGACCGGACTCCTTGGAGTCCAGGGTGGAGGAGTCTCCGCCTCCTGCTTCTCCCTCTGCTCCCTCCTCCTTCCCGTCCTCGCCGCCGCCACTCTTTTTGTGTGTCTTCTGAGCCATGAGCTTCTTGAAGGAGTGCCAGCGCTTCATGTGCTTGGTAGTCGAGGACGAAGCTTTCTGCTCCCCCTCTGCTCCTGCCGCCGCTCCGCCCTCCTCTGCCGTGGCGTCCACCGTGGCGTCCGCCGTGGCGTTGAGCGCTTCTGGGTCCTCCAGGCGGTCCAGGGACCGGGACCGGACCTTGACCTGCTTCTCGGGCTCTGCCACGCCACCGTCCTTCTTCTCGGTGCTGCGATGGGAGAAGATCCTCGCCACGGGTTTCCGGATCAGATCACGGACGGTGGATTTGGTCTCTGCGGTTTTGCTCTTCTTCTCCTCCTCCTTCTCTCCGTTCTCTGCAGCCTTGTCCATTGCCGCCTCTCCCTCGGCTCCTCCCTCGGCCTCCGCTTCTTCCTCTCCTGCCTTTTCTCCGTCCTTCTCACCTCCTTCGACGGCGGCTTCCTCCGCTCCCCCTGCAGCCGCGGCGTGTTCCTTCTTCTTCCTGCCCGCCATCACTTTCCCCAGGCCGCTCTTGTTGAGGAAGGAGTCTAGAAAGGAGGTCTTGGTCTCGGCGGAGGAGGCGCTTTCTGAGCTCTGAGGAGGAGCCGCCTCCCCACCTGCTGCTGCTCCTTCCTCCTCACCGCCGGCCTCCTCGGCCGCGGCTGTGTCATTGTTCACAGTCTCTTTGTTTTCCGCCGCCGAGCCGTCGTTCTCCACCACTTCGCTGCTGACAGTCTCTGTGTTTGCGGTTTTGACCGGCTGCTCCACCTCGGCTGACTTGCTTTCTGGGGTTTTCCCATCTTCCTGGACCACTGGGGCAGCACTGACCTCAGTCGCCGCCATCTCAGAAAGGGAAAACAGTAATCAGAGCTGAACTTCCTTCCTTGACTTTCTTCCTTCCTCTTCCTCTGTGTCTTTCTGGTGCTCGGTTCCTCCCGCTGCGGCGGCGCTCTCAGGTCATGGAGAGCAGGGTGGAGAGCAGTGGCGAGGAGGAAACGCACTCAGCATCCTACTAGTCCTCCAAACTCCTGTGGAGAAGAGAAGGGTGAGGAGAGGGGGGGGGGGAACAGATGGTTAATAGTCTGAATCGACATCATGGACACTCAATTAGTCTCGACTAGGCCGTGCTTTGAATGTGGAATGAAGGGAGGATCTCTGCGGGAAATGAAATGCAATTACGATGTTTTCAGACCAAGTGACACTTTGAGAAGCTAAAGCTTGGTGAACGCGCCGACTCTGTCAGGAACCGTGTCGGGAATCAGCCTGAAGGAGTCAGGGCAAACGGGAAAACAGGATCGACTGTCGGATCTTTATTAAACCTACGCCAAAGTGTTGCTGCTGGTCGATCCGTTACGACCCAGAACCGCTGCCAGTCGGTTGGCCCAACATGACGACCTGCTGGTCACTAAACAGTCAATCACGAGGAAACCGGCTGATTTGATCCATCGACAGTAAATTGGGATCTAAAAACATATGTACTCACTGTGGAAAAAAGTCAGTAGATTAATCAATCCATTAATTAATTACAGATTCTCCTGATCTCAGCAGGAACCGCCGGTCCACAGAGTCCCTCCTTACATTTCTACCAGCTAGAGGACAGCAGCGTTTCCCAACCCTAGAAGGAACCCCGCAGGTTTTAGATGCTTCCCTGATTTAACACACCGGATTCAGCTGCCTGCAGCTCAACAAAAGCCTGTTAACCAGCCATCAATTCAAATCAAAGCCCATTTAAAACATTCAGGGCTTGATGGCTTCAGGAGCCGGGTGGGAAACGCTGAGCTGAAGGACCTCAGGTGAAGGACAGTCGATCAAATAGTTACTGGGATTATTGGCAAATGAAAGACTGATGAGGAGAGCACCAGACATCCTCAGTCTGCTCAGGGGACTGAAGGATTAGAGGAAGGTGAAAGGTCAGCATGTAGCTACGCAGCCGGATCCAGTCAACAATCTGACGGTAGTTTGGACCACAGTCACCGACAAACTGGAAACACTGGAGGACTGAAGCTCTGAGGTGTGAAAGGCACAGCCGCCGTCAGACCTGAGGCTTGGCTCGGGTCCGGGGTTCTGGAGTCCTGCAGTCGGTTCTATGGGCCCCGATTGAGACCTGAATGTCTAAAAAGTCTCCGTCTCTAGAGGTGGGATGTTTGTAGACTAAACTGTCCTGGTTCTTTCTGGAGGTCTGACACATCCTGCAGAGGGGCCGGCGGTCGCTGCTGCTCTGCAGGACTTCTGGGGGATTGAACCTTTTCCTCCTGGCTTGTTGGCAAAGTGGACTCTTCCCTGAGTCCCTCACATCTGCCTGTGTCTCTGCAGTCGGCCTGTTTGCAGAAGATGCTCCGCCGCTCTCCGTAAGCAGCGTGGTAGTAGCGGCGCTTCCATGAATGAATCAGAGCCTGATGAGTCACGCGCTGGGCGAGCACCGTCTGTCTGACGGAGGTGAGAAAGGGAAGCCGCCTGCAGCAGGGAGGAGCTCAGGTGGAGACGAGCGGCTGGGCTGTAAACACATCCATCACATGCTCCAGATAATCCCACAGTGCCTGAGCGGCTCCATCGCTCAGCGGCTGACAGTTGACCGGTTTGCTGTTTCACAGGCTGATTTACGGCCTGACTGAGGCAGAAACACTGAAACGCCTCCGATCCGTCGTTGTTTGGGTTGTAAATGGAGCATTTTCAGAGTGGAGGCTGAATCGTGACTCAGCAGAGGAGATTCTTCTAGCAGACAAACGTCAGTTCTCCTACTGCAGCTGACGACATGGACGACGCTCTGCAGCTGTTGATCGGACATGTTTCCGTGCAGCTAGCATGCTAATTTTGCGCAAACCTTTAAAGTGTCACAAAAGCAAAAACGCACAGGAAGCGAGGCATCATAGGAAAGGTGAAAGTTTTCTGCCACTCGGAGCGAACACAACGCACAGGACGCAACAGCAACAAAGTTGAACAACTGTCTTGTGTTGCGCTGCTAGCCCACGTCTAGGTGTATGAATATTGCTGGTTCCTTTGCTGGAGGAGGGCTAGCAGCTCATAGAGCCATAGGGAGGAACGGAGAGCGTGATGTCGTCAGACGTTGACGCTACGCATGGCTGGGACAAACAGGAAGTACAGATTGCTAGCTAGCATGGAGCACAAACGGCAGGAGAATGGATATGATTGTCGTCCTGTCAACTGCTTCCTACTGGAGACGTAGTTGCGTCCAGACACGGTTTGGACCGTTACGGGAAGGTCTGGGAAACGCCGATAACGGGTCAGCTGATTGGTCATGTGACGTAAACGTTATAAAAATCATCTGCAAGTTTGGTGCCTCTGGTACGGCGCAGATCCTCCAGTGGATGGGAGCGTCCACTGACTTATTTAGTGTTCCCATCCATCATCCAACACGCTTATCCCTGGTGCCTCTCTCCAGGGGTCAAAGGGCAAGAGGCGGGGTCACATAGACAGAAACTGTTTCCATCCATTTCCTTCTCAAGCGAAGGCTAAAACTTTTGTAGCTCTTCGCCTCAGCCGCTGCAGTTCGGTGGATTATTTTATTTATTAATATAACAAAATAATTAGCCCAGAGATGATGTCATAAGTCAGACTATGATGTCACAGATTGCTCCATAAGCTGCGTCAGATCATTAGAAAGGCTGTCCCTGGTTATTAATCAGTTACTAAGCAGCAGACCCCCCCGCGCCCCTTTGTTTGGGTTTTGTGCGTCTTGGCAGATGGTGATTGGCTGCTGCAGCGTTAGATGTGAGCTGAAGCCCCGAGGTGTTGGAGCTCCATCAGACGGAGGACAAAATGGAGGGAGGGGTGATGAAGAGGAGCAGGACGATGAAGAGGAGGAGGAGTGGTGCAGACATGGGCTGATTGCGAATCGTCTCTGTTTTCCTGTCGTCTGTCTGGTTTTCTTCACCTCCGTCTGGTTTCCTCCTCTTCCTCTCATTTCTCTTCACAAACGTCTCGTCTCTTCCTTCCATCTGCCGATCAGCTGTTTATTCCCTCCATCTCCTCTCCTCCTCTCCTCCTCCAGTCTTTATAAGCCATTTTATTCGGCTGCAGATATGAACTCTGATATTTTTATAATTATTAAGGTCACATCACAGCTTCTGCTAACAGGTTGGAACCAGATCCAGCCAGAGCCGCCAGCTGCAGCGCCCCCTGCAGGACTGAACCGGGACCGAGGTCCAGTTCCCTTACAGCCCACATGAGAGCAGAACCAGTGGTTCTGCTCCAGTCCAGCAGTTTTTCACTGTGAGCACGTTACAGCTAGCAGCTGCTAAGTGCTGAATGAATGAATGAATGAATGAATGAATGAATGAAGCTGACTCAGGAGGGACTCGCTGATGAACTCAGACTGAGGTGGATTCTTCTTCAGTGTTAAACTTGAGGAAAACGGCAAAAATATGCTGCAAAAAATGACTGAAAATGCTGCAATGAAAGAAAATAGAAGCAAAAGGTGCAAATAGAAAAACAGCACAAAATCCTCCAGGCCACTAGGGGGAGTCAACCGCAAATCATCTGGGACCAGACTGAGGAGAGTTGGAGGAAGAAAGAAAAGGCGTGTTCAGCTTCATAACTTTTACAGTATTTCATATGAGCAGCATCTTTGGAGCTCCCCCTAGTGGTCTGGAGGCGAGTTTTATATTTCTGTTTGGGACATTTCCTCCATTGCTTCCTGTGGTTGCAGCATTTTTTCTGTTGCATTTTGTTCACAGTTTGAACCTGTCAGCCACTGTACATTACAACCCCAAACCTCTTCTAGAACTGGATTCTTACTGGTTCTGTGCAGCTCAGAACCAGTTTGGCTCCACGCAGCGGACAAACGTCTCGCCCTCATTCTGACTGATAACTTTCTGACCACTAGAGGGCGACATGGACCAGACAGTCACATGATCAAGTGAACAAGAGCAACGGAGAAGTCACAGAAAAGTAACAACCTGGTCCAGATGCAGCAGAACTCTGTGAGCTTCGGAACACCGATCCCAGTACAAACACACCAGTCAGAACTGGGAAGAGTGGACGAGAATCGACCCGAAACGGCGGGACCTGATGGTCCCTCAGCTCCGCTTCACTCGCTCAGGTTTGCAACATGGCGGCAGCTTCAGAGCCGACCTGCTTCAAGTTTAGCAGGTTTATTTCAGAGCTAACTAGCTAGCTAGCTAAATGTTTAACTTAGAGATGAACTAAATGTTTAGTTTGAAACTGACATTTATAACTGGGTGACTAACATGACGGTTTAGGTCAGGAACTGGTTTAACTGGTTGAGCCCCACATGCAGACGGCGATTCTTGCTCTGTGGTTGGCTGATTGGCTGATGCGTCTCTGTGATGAGCGCCGTCTCGCTCCATGCAGACAAACAGTTTGTTGCTGTTGTTGCTGCGGATTAAACCTGATGCTGCAGATTGACCTCTGAGGACCCGCAGGCCTTTTAGTGTGAAGGTATTAGAGAGCTTTAATCTGCAGCAGCAGAGCGGTCCGCTCCAGCTGGGTCCAGTCCAGGAGGCCGCACATACCGGCTGCTAGCGCTGCGCTGCACATCTACGCTTATATGTCTATGTCCTCTGCTGCATCAGCGTTCATAATAACCGGAGAACAACAGGCTGCTGTGGTTTAACTGCTGCCATCCCACTGGAGGAGGAATGAACACAACGGACTCCTGTTCCCACACACACACGCACACACACACACACCCTGCAGCTGAAGTTAAACAGATGAGAAGTTTCTGTCTGGGGATGAAATCTGAGGTTTGCACCGAATCAGGCTGAATTTTTAGAGAACAAAATTTTTTGAACTAAACTCTAAAGTTAAAGTTTAGCTAAACAAATTTGATTTTGGTGAAAATTTCAATATTTTTATCTCTAATTTCAGAAAAAGAAACTATAAATCTGGTTCTGGCTCACAGAGAATAAAAGCATCAGAATATGACACCAGATCAATAAATGTTTCAAACATGACGGCCGTCTCTGACATCACTTCCTGCTCCGGGATCCTTTTTCAGGAAGCGTTGGCTGCAGTTATCTCCATTGCTAGTTCAGCTTTAGCCACAATTTTTCCTTCCACTCAACTTTCTATGAATATTAATAAAGCGATCCTTTCTGGAGCTGTAATTGTATAAAACAGAACTCAAAGATCAAATCATCTCATGAAATAGTTCATATTTCAGATATTTCAGCAGAGTATGTACTGATGGTTCTGACCCGATTCTGACCCGATCTACTTCCTGGATGGAATGAGTTCCTGCAGGCCGGCGTCATGGAAACGGTTAGTTAAAACGATCCGGTCCGATCTCTGCGGTCAGCACCACGCGTCTCGTCTGGCTCTGCTGCCTGTAGCGACCTCTGACCCCAGAACTCACCGCCATCGTTTAGATCAAACCACAAAATTCTGACTCTTCTTTAACCGTTAGCCGCTAGCTGTTAGCCGCTGGCCGGATGAGATCTTCTGATGTTTTGGATAAATCTCTGATTAAAACTATCTTTTCAAAACAAGCTTTGACATTAATCTCACATTTTTTTAAGGTTCTGATCTAAAAGTTTGAATTTTCATTGAGTGGAAGCAGAAAAATCATCATAAAATTATCATGAAAACAATATAAACTATCATTTGTTTCATAGCATAGAAAATTATGGATTAATCAGATTTTAAGCAGATTTTTATATTGAATCATAAAATGTTTAATTAAGAAAACTGAACAAATTAATTTGAGAAGTAAAGAAAATGATTTTTATTAGATGGATTAGATTCCTTAACTTGTGATGTTGGTTTTTACTGAATGTTTTTATTTTTTTTCCAAAATATTTTTATTAGAATTTTCTTCTATACAGACATACCAAAAAACAACAAGACATGAAAAATAAAACAAAAAATTAGCATACATTGCAACCCCCCCCCCCAAAAAAAACACAAAAAAACCCCAAAAAACCCCCCCCCCCCCCTGGGCTCACTCTGTTTATACAAGGAGAAAAATAAATAATATTAATAATAATTCAATTTACATGTCACAGTGTTCGACAAGGTGTAGGAAACCAAATATCTTTAAAGTCTTCAAGTTTTCCTTTTGTTATATAATCAGTGAATGTTTTTATTTAGTTTAAATTAAAGGAATCTCTGATTTACTGCTTCTTCCACACGATGGTGAAAACGTTGGGATTGGATGAGGCGAACGAACCAACCTAACGTGGGGGGGGGGGGCGCAGGAACGGGGGGAGACGACCGGTAGACCAGCGGTCCAACGTAAGAACGGGGGGAGCAATGCAGGATATTTACAGCACCTTCGTCCGTCACACTCAGAAACTCATGGACCAGATGATTCCCGCCACCCGTTTGTTCAGACCCGGATGATCT